>CAJNJA010008430.1:0-15220 GCA_905231915.1 Symbiodinium necroappetens
AGCAACCTTAGCTGGAAAGGCATAAGACTCAGCAAGACAGGACCGGAGCCCTCTTGCCAAAATTGGAGCTTGAGCTCTGTGCCGTAATTCCTGACAGGCCGCCCATCCACGAATGCTGCTGGCTGCAATTGTGATTCTCACTCAAGCTGCCTTCGCGGCGAAGGCTCGCCAGCCAACTTCCAGACGGTCAAGTCAAGATGTTACCCAGTTGTGTGGTCGCATTCCCCGCTGTGCTGGCAGGTCCACAGCACGAGCAGAGGAGCATATCTGCCAGTCTGACCAGATCGGCCAATGTCGCGATCATGATTTGTTCGACGGGTTACCCTCGTCGTTCCGCAGTCGCAGCGGGTCCAACACAGCTAGTTCTAGTAGCATCCTGCAGCAGATGCCCTAGTAGCCATTGAAACGAATTGGTCGAACATGCAGATGCTCAGGCTCCGAATGCAGACATCGCTTGAGAGATCTTGAGAGCCTCGGCCAGGAGTGTCCATGTCCTTCGATGATTTCATTTCCCTTCATGGCCGAAGCTACCGCCAGGGATCTCAGGCTGGTGCTGAACAGCTCATGACTTTGCATCTTGGGATCCGTCAAAGCAGGTTTGGGTCGATGACAGTCCTTGGATCTCATGATATCTCATGCCTCTCCGGCGCAGACAAAGGACGATGCTGCATACCCTGAAGCACTGTCAGCCAGGAGTACGAGGAGCGCGCTGCTCTCTTCGAGACTCGCCGAGTGGCCGCACTCTTGCAAAACAACAGGCCATAACTGCAGGTGATCGTGTTCTGCTTTTTGGGGGAAGAAGAACGCCTCTGTCGGTCACAGTAATTTCCAAGGCCCTCTCAGAGTTGTCTGCGCAGAACGACGATGCAGGTCTGATGCAAAGTGGTCCGCAACCATTAACAAGTTTTCCGATCGCAAGGCCGCGGGGCCTTGCTGCATTTTAGAATCCGGCAATGCCTGGCCCGCTTAGCTTAGTAGGAGGGCACGACTCCAGGCAAGCTGCAGCGTGCTCATACTTCCTGAGATGCCAATCTTGGGCCCCAGCAACCGATTTCGTAGTAAACCCATTGATGATGCGCACTCTGCAGACATGCAGAATTCCCATCGCAGGAAGAGGAGCTGAAGGTCATGCATGGCTACAAGCCGGCGCAGGCCGCGGCACCGTTCCGTTCGAACCGCTCAGTGCGCTCAAAACAGTGTTTGAATGAGTCTGACATGCCATCTTCAGAAGAGCCCGAGAAAGAGAGGCGCTCTGATCGACAGACCCTCTCTTCTGGCAGGTGCGGCAGTCGCAGGGCCTCTCCTTCGCTGCCGAGGCTTTTGGGGGCTGTGAGGACTTCCTCAAACAGGTTTCACCTCCCCTTCTGCCAGGAGGAGGACCACTCCAGGCTGAAGTCGGCCTTACCTGAGAAGGTCACCGAGAGGGCACAAGAAGTTACGAGCGCTGATGTGCACATCCCTCCGTTCACTTTTCAACAAGGCTCGCACTCTTTTTACCGGCAGGTGGATTGGCGCCATCTGAGCGACGGCCAGAATATTGTCGAGCAGGGGGGTTGTGGCTCTTGCTGGGCCATCAGTCGCTTGGCTGCATGGTATCCCCTCGGCCTCGCAGCCGCGGCTCTCGTCGCTGTGGTTGTCTGGACACCCCACGAGCTCAGGGCAAGTTAAGAAGCCGTTGGAAATCTGTGATGGCTTGCGCCTCTCAGCAGGACATGTAAATGAAAAGTCGTCGCCTGAGACAGACGCCGTCCAGCGCGACCAGTTTGCCCGAGAGAACTCTGTCTTTGTGTTGCGGGAAATCCAACCTTTGAAACACAGGTGGTGGGAAGCACAGGGGCAAGCCACATAGTCATCGTGAGATCGCGTGCTTCGGAGTGTTTCTTGGTTCGAACTTTCGATGTTTTGCAATATCGGGGCTCGTTCCCTGTCGAGTGTCCAGCTCATACCGGACAGCACGGAAAGTTGAAGCAATTGAAAATGGGTCTGATGCATTACACCATCTCTCTTCACACGGCCAGGGCAATCGGGGCTACCCGCACAGGAACCTTCCGTGAGTGTGGATTCGTTTTGCTTGCATGCATTCGCTGCCTGCTCCCTTCAACCCTTCAGTTCACATTAAGGCTACCTCCACCTCAGTATGGCTACCATGTATCACTCGTGAAGGCGACCACGATGTAGAGTCGAGCAGTGCCGGAGTGCCCACCAGAACCATACCTCGTTTTGTTCTGAGCGGGACGTAGTCTGGCCCATGTGAGCCTTACAGAGGAGCGAAAATACGCCACACTGCCCGAGTCCGCGCAAACCTCCAACAGAGGGCGTGAAGCCCGCACAAGGGCCCCTAGGCCCTGCAAAAGACAACTGTTGCTGTAGGCCTTCAGACAAAAAAACTGTTGGTGGTTGAGAGAACTCCTTCGCTTGCGTATTGATCCTTCCGAAACCGTCTTTCGTCTTTGTGGCAAAAGCAGTTCCGCAGCCAGACTTGTTGGTTCTCCAACTGTCCGAAGGGTGGGTGGTTTTGAGCTTTCGTGATCACAACCACTGATCACTCTGGAAGTGTTCTTGATGTCCCGATGGGCTGGTTTTGCAGCCCTGTACGTGTCCTGAGTTTCTCGTTGTTTTTTGCAACTTGTAGGTTGGCTGGGCAGGGTCCAGTTGCAAGCTGAAGCTCACATTGCTGTTCGCAGCTACAGGCTCCCCTCCACGTCGTTTAGCTGTCGCCAGAACGAGGCGTCTGCGACCCTCGATCCTGAAGTGCATTCAGTTGCATGCACTCTTCTTGACCAATCCCTTGAGGAGTATGGTCTCAGACAACTCGCTTCTTTGTGAGTGCAACGGCTTTCTGACATTTGTGCAGTCGTTTTGTCTCCAGCACAAGAGCCGCACTGCTTTGACCAGCTGCTCGCGTCGATCTTCCCACTCGTTGAATGGCCGAACCAGCCGAGATGAACCTGCCCTCTGGGACTGAAAGGCGTGCATTCTGCTCAGGTTGCACATCTCAGCAACAGACAAGGTACAGTCGAAGTTAAACCGTCGGAAGAGCCCGATCTGAAAGACGCTTTGCTGCCCTTCAGGACGGGAATGTCTTTACCATGCAGGTCGCCCCTCCGCCTCCAACATGTCGTGCAAAACGCACCCTAGCTACCAGGCCCTGTATGCCGAGGGGCAACAACGAGATCTCAGAGATTGACGCTGTCGTAGGCCCTAGATTGGCGATGCATCACCAGGCGGCAACCAGCAGGTTCATCCTTGCGAGCGACAAAGACCAGAGTCGGACTTCACCCTGTGTGGCAGCGATTGCTGACGTAGAGAGTGCAAGATTGCAAGGAAGTAGTGGGCCGGGCAAATGAAGCGAGCGGAACAGGGACGACAAAGCACGTCGTGTACAGATGAAGGACTTTACGTGGGATTCGGCTCCGGAAACGCAAGGAAAGAAACTAACTCAGTGCTTCAGATTCTCGGTCATGGAGATCAACGACGAAAGACGCTCCGTCTCGATCAGTCTCTCGAAGTGCCCCGATCATAGGTAGACCGCTTGCTTCGTGGCCTGTCAAAGCATTGACATTGGATCCCAGCAGTGAGCGTAGACCTCAGACCATGCAAGAGTTTGTTGTGCTCCCGGTTGACCGTCGGGAGTAGTGGTCCAACCTCGTGATGCCAGTGTAACTTTGCTCTTCATCAGTTCTCTATCAGCCGGACTCAGCGAGGGTGTGGAATCATGATGGGGCGATCCGGTGACGAGGGTACTTCGCAGACTTGTTTTGATTTTGCGGTCAGTAGGTAGCTAGGTAGCATGCCACTGCGTGCCCAGGTGCCACGACTGTGCTGAATGCACACAGCGAGATCCACCGTGGCCGGCCAAGGACCCATGCAATTGGGCTGGCCATGGCTGTCCTTATCCTAACGTCAACTCCCTAACCTCTCCAACCTTCAAGCTATCCGAGATGAGTTTTCTCGAGGAGATTCTCAAGCCAGGAGTTGGTGAACTGCGCTCGGAGCCCCAGAGCACGGCCGAAGACGCAGGAAGCACCCAGCATCTTTTGCCGAGGTGCCCAATCCGCAGGAATGTGGCGGCCAGGCCGGTGTGCCCGGCGAACAGACACGGACAGACAGAGACGGTGTGTCCGAAAAGCAATCTCACGGAACCTGTGTTGGAGATGAGCCTGGGATTGTCAGCCCAGGGCGGATGCAGTGGGGCCACGGTTGAGCTGGGCATTGGCTGGGCGGTGCAGTGCTGTGGCAGAAGTTCCAGAACCATCTTAGCGGCTTCTGATGTCTTATCGGGGGTTTCAGTCTCAGAGCTGCCGGATGTTGTCGCAGCGACTTTGTGAATACTTTTGTAGCCATTCTGCTGTTCAGGCATGGCCTCAGCCTGGAGACATCCGTGCCATATTCCGCGCAGGCTTGGAGGATTGATGAATGGCAGCAGGTGTCGGCAGTAGCAAAGCTGTGGGCTTGAGAATCGTGGCGCAGGGGGGCAACGAGAAGTGTTGGTAGCTGGTCGTACGCACAACGCAGCCTACAGTAGCGGACTGGCACATCGGCATTGACAAACGGAATCGGGGCGGTGTTGCAACCTGTCAGCATCAGTCATGGCAGTCCTTAGTTAGGCTGAGCTGATGTTCCGGACTCATGGCCGCACTGCTTCAGGATGGCACCTGCGAGAATTCCTTCCTTCAAGCACAGGCCACGAATGTACGAGCCAGGAGTGTCTGCAATAGACTCTATGTCTAGACTAGACTGAAGAACTTTGGCTTTCTGCTTTGTCCCGGCAACGGGCCAGGGCCTTCGTGGGGCCACAGCTGGAGGAGCTTCCTTTGGACTGTGCGCTGGCTGCACGGTGTGTGATCAGTCCTGTCGAGGTGCGGACCACGTTGCATCAGTACATGCGCTGCAGTTAAGGACCGGGTTCCGCGTGCTCCCCAGCAACAAAGAGGACGCCTCACTTGTGACCCCATGGCGGAAGCAAAGCAAAAGCAGACCGGAGAGACGTATAGCAGCTTGCCGTGAGGAGCCACTGGCCAGGGCACTTGTCGAACTGGGTCCGGAGCCCAACGAGGTAATGAGGGAGATGGGGACAAGCGTCGAGAGCGGCTTGGGAGGGCAATGGAGAGCTAGAGCTTGACGGGACATGTAAACGGAGTCATGAACAGCTGCAAGTAATTCAGGACCTGTGGCTGTCTCTGTGGCAGCTAGCAGCTGGTTCAGCTACGAAGGCAGTTCGCAAGACGGATGAATTCTGCTCCCGTCCTTTCGTCAGAACTCCGCGGATGCAGTGAAGCACCTCAGGCGGAGTCTTCGATGAGTGCGACAACATCGTGAATCACGACGCCGGGCAGCATACGACTGGTTCTGAAGCCCCAAAATCAGGAGAAAGTACTTCTATGTCCAACAGTTTAACGGTTCCAGGGTTCAAAATACACAACTGGACTTTTTCAGAGACGGAAGTTGTTTTGGCGGGGCTGCTCTGCGGAAGTACCGGGCCGCATGCAGTTTTCGTGCGAGATGGGCGTTGACGGGTTGGACACGGCAGCTGTGACAGGAGCCTAAAACAAGGAGTTGCGCACTGCTGGCGGAGGAATCTGTCAGAGCTTCATCCGCGACACGAAACAGACTTAGCACAGCTCTCGTTCTGCCTTGCTTGCGAGCTGAGGCTGTTGCGCTCTACGGATACGGAAGGCTGTCCAGGGATTTTGGATGAAGTTTTGAGCCAGAGGCATGCATTGCTTGCGCAGGAGTGACAGCCATCGGTTTTGGCTCGTGAAGAACTCCTGGGGTTCGGACTGGGGCGAGAACGGTTGCTCGCTGCAGTTTCCCAAACACAGTGGGCCAGACGCAAAAGCCGCAGACACCGCTGTGCTTGGGGCGTCATCGGTTCTGTGCCAACACACCCTGTTGAAAGTGAATTGCCCGCGAGCTTCGGCGGGGTAATTCGTCTTTTGCGGACGAGGCTACATCCGCCTCCTGCGGCGTGACAGTGAGGACCAGCACTGTGGTATTGACACGGAGCCGGACAAAGGCCAGAGCCTCGGCCGTGGGATTCTGCATTTGTTCATGTCTCAATGATTAACAATGCTTCCGGTGCAGCTAGAAGGCTAGAGATGGCTCGAGGCATCCGGTAACATCACGCCCTGCAGGAATCGCTTGCAAAGGGGGCCCGAAGGAGGTCACTGCATCTCGGCCAAAACGGGACTTTCGATCTGGATTCCAAAGGAAGCTTCACTGGTGAAGGTGTCGTTACCAGGCCAGAACCTTCTCATGTGCCAAGTTTTTGCAAGGTGAAGCGCTTGACTCTGCTGTAAATGTGAGCTTGGGGCTTCATCGGCCATACCAGAACCGAGTCTGCCCTGCAGTAAGGTGTGTGGCACATGCGGAATCCTCTATGATTCTGTCGTGCCACAGAGCCTTTGCTACAACGCAGCAGAATGGATCTTGAAGCTTGAAAATAGCAACCATGCTTGCCTTTCCAGAGCCTGTTTCGAGGTTTGAGGATGCGAAAGAAGCATAAAGGCCCTGCAGGCTCGGCTTTACAACAAGTTTGGCAAGAGCGTGCTGCATCTGTTCTAGACTGGGTATCGATACGGAATGCAGCTTCTGCCAGTGGGCTCTGAACGGTTGCAGGCTGCATCTTGAATCCGGATGCTGGCGTGATCAATCCCTGTGAAGTTGCTTGTGCTAATTGCCTGATGCACAGCTAGCTACATGTGGTTATTTTCATTTATGCAGCACGCGGCAGTTCCCAAAAGGAACGATGCCGCAGCTAGCGTCCAAGTCTTTGTTGCCAGAACTGGAAGAGGGCTTTGATACTGGCCACATCAGATTCCTGTCCACTGTGTGGCAGTCCTGCCTGAGGTTCTGCTCGGGTGCTCGTTCCATTGCAAGGTTTGCCAAGAAATGACCGAACCAGAATCTGAAGAGCTAACCTCAGGCTGGGAGAATGAGTTTCTGATGCCCCAGAACGAATTGATTCCGTCGCAGACGGGGGCTTCAAGTTCTGAGCAGAAATTGCGCGTCGTATGGCTTGTTGCAGGCCGCTCTTTCAAGGATGTCTCTCTCAGCTGTATTCAGCTGTCAGACCGAAGGGTGCATGCTACGTCTTTCTGCTAACATGGGTGGGGCACCACCGATGCAAACTTATAGACAGTGGATGTTTTTCAGATTCTTGTAATGCGCCAGCTGACACCAAAGCACAGTAACGTGCTGGCTCCTTGTAGTGTGACAGTTGTATCGACCAGAAGCCATCACAGCATCCCAATCCCCGGAGCCCCGAAGGGACAAGTTGACGCAAGCCTTGCAAGTGCCGCGTGGGAGGAGCCCCCGGCGTCGTGGCCTAGACAGCAGTCCCAAGGCAGCTCCAGGGTGGAAGGAAACACTCTGCCAATTTCTTCAGAGCTTCGCGCATCTTCGCAGCTCCAGGTGAACAGCTTCTCCCAGCGAGAGGCTCAACGACGCACCATCAAACGACAAAGGACGCCATGTGATGTGGCCCCTTGAAGTCTAGATAATGCGGGTATCGAGAGTCCCATCTTTGCTCCCACTGTGGAAGTGTGTGCTTTTGTTTAGCTCTCCGGCAGCAGGACCAGCAACACTGGAGATGGGACTCCTCGAAAGAGCGCTCTTCGGCGCCGCCACTCCGAAGTGATCCGGCTGCATTCCACTGTTTAATGCTTTCTGTCTCAGATCGGCTCTCTGTCACTGGTGTCACAGGCCGGAGGGCTTTCCTTGTGCTCATGGCACTGGCTTCAAGCCGCCTCAGCAGTTTATTGAATGAAATCTGTGAGTGTAGAGTTTGGGCCCCAAGTATGCTTGACGCTCACGCCATATGATGCAGTGCATGGTAAATCCAATCTCAGGTATTCGTAGCATATACTGTACCGCATGCAGACATCTGGCAGCGTTCATGACGTGCTTATGGGAGTCTTATTGGGTGGGGGAAGTGTGCTCTTCTCAGCTTCGGGCCCGCAGGGTCCGCAGATCACCAGGCCAGCATCGATTACAGAGGCCCGAGTTGGAATGCATTGAATTCGGTCCCGGGCTTCGGTGGAATAGGGAGGTAGGGTTGAGGTCCACCCTGACACCGTTCGGTGCACACTGCCATACTAGTCTCAGTCAGCCCGTGCAGCACGGCAGCTGGATAGCCTTCCTGTCGCAAGAAGCGAGAGCCTCAGAAGACTTCGTCTAAGTCCTGCAAGATTGGCCTCCACACCGTGGCCGTCAAGCTCGACGGGTTCCACCAGACAGCTATGGTCCCTGGGTGAGTAGGGTTGGGTCGGAGGTTGGCTTCAGGTTTGCTCTTTACGTGGGGTGATGTGGATTATTGTGCGATGTGCTCGGACGCAACCCGTCTTCGGTGTGCAAGCGGGTGATTGATGTGAATGCGAGTCGTTTGTGGGCCGTGGCTGGCTCACACCTACCTGAAATAGACTTTCCCAGATCCGTGTGAGGATGGCCTGTACAGAAGACGTCTGGTGCCTAGGGGCACTTCGGGCTGTTTGGTGTCAGGCCCACGCGCATCCTGCAAGGTGTAGAGAGTTGGCACAGCGTCGGCCACCTTCAGCCGAGGTGAAACTGTCGTGATTGCGGACCATCCCACTTTCTTCCAGACACCAGGCCAACCAACGCGTTTTCGAGCATGCCTTTTTCATTGTTGCATGCTCGTAAAGTCATAAGGCTGCCCAGCGACAACCCTCACCTCTGAGGTGATAAAATGTTCCTGTACAAGAACAATACGGAACGTGTCTTGGTCAGCACTTTCAACGGCAAATACGGTTCGAAGTAATATGGACAAGTCGCAGCTGGGTTCTGGAGCTGTGACAGGGTGTGCAACGTAATCCAACAGCCAGACTTGTATGTTGGCTCCTGCTCGCCGTGGAAGCATGCCAGGATGGGCAATCTCTCCAACAGCCCTTCGAGGCAGCCTGAAGAAATTTCCTTCCAGCCGGTTCCATGCGCTTTGCGTGTTCAGGCAACGTGGACTTGGTGGAAGCCGTCAAGCAAGGCACAGCACAGTGAGCGCAGAGTGAGTTCCTAAGCTTCTGTGGCGGCGCTTCTCAGGCGAGCAGCCGGGCATCGCCTGCCAGAAGGTTCCAGATCCGCGGAGTCGTTTTAGAAGAGGGTTAAGCAGAGATGTGCGGCAGCTTAAGCCTTGAGCCAACACCATACAGAAGTAGAAAGAGATGGACCGTGCAGGAGATGACAGTCCTTGGATCGGGCCTACTCTGAGTGTCACGCTTCAGAGCCCGTTTCATGCCTGGGCTTGGATCTCTCTACTAAGTGATCGCAAGTTGAAGCATTTTGACTCGAAGAATTCAACAACTATTCCCGATACTTCGTCCATGCCGAGAGACGTGTCCAGGCCACGGGTAGGCGAATGGACTGCACGTGGATTGAGCCGCTTGGACTCCATGGGGGAGGAGCCAAACTTGCGGTCTGGCAGATGTGCAGGACGGGTTGGCGTCAACGATTGTGATGGTCTTGACAAGATGTCGGAGACTCTACTGTCATCGGTTCGGGAAGGTGTAGACGATCATTAAGTCAAGCAAATTCGAATCACACAGTCGGGGCACTCACGCTTGAGCGCTGGCCGAACGTGGTCTTCGATATGCATGGCACAAGAGCCGCGGGAATGAGTTTTGGCGACTATGGAGAAGAAATGCCAGAACGATAAGACTGACGACTCGGATAATTGTGCAGGGATGGGGACGCTTAAATGACGATACCCGGCTGCACCGGACGTCGGGAAGACACTTGCTCTGTGGGCAGGCATGGTAGGCCCACGCGCAGGCTTGAGTCGGTTGAGTTCTTGGGGCTGCTTTAATGTTAGGTTCGAGGTCCAAACACAGTTTGTCCGAGTCTTGTGAAGTTTTGCCCAACTGAGATTCTTCCACAAACGCTGGGTGGACGTGAATCTGAGCGCAAGAGCCTGAGATGCACTGTTGCAGCATCTTGCAGCGGTACTCATTGCTACATGTGGCTCTACAGTGCTGTGCACGAAGTTTTGCTCTCATGGCCAGGTAGTTGTTCATCACATTTCACGCACTGCAAGCTGAAATCGCATCCTTTCGCCATCTTCAGGTCCGCACTTTCAACTTTGAGGAGTATGAGTGCGGGACTCAGCTGCAGGACATTGACCAAGCCTGAAGTTGCGCCACACGTCCAGCGATGCATTATGGCATATGGTTGCTTCATGATCTCAGATCGACTGGTGATGTATCGGATTTGCATGTTCCACTGCACACATCACCAAAAGCCAGACTAGCCCAGTTAGGCATCCATGGCGGTGCGCATACACATACTCAGGCTTGGCAAGAACTAATGCGAAGAGTCGTCGTCATGGGCTAGGTTTCTGGCCCAAAATGGGAAAGGTTTCGGTCCCTCATTCCAGGCCCAAGGAATGGAATGTGTTGAGGGATTAGGGTCCCGTCCTTCTGCGTCGTCGTCGTGCCAGACACAGAGAATGGCATATGCTGCGGTCTGCGAAGTGCAATGCTGACAGCAACAGGTAACACGTTACAGGGATATGGGTTCTGTCCCTGTTAAGGATACCAGCTGCGGGCTCAGCCACCCAGGTGCTCCTCTTAGCAGATACATTTACACGTCTGCTACTCATGTCTTCACTGGTCCCAGCATGAGTAACAGACCTGGGACCCCCTGCGCCTACTTAACGCCATGTCCAGGCGTTTACACACCCACACACGCTCATGCCCGGGATTGACCGGGCTGCAGCAAAAGATGCTTGACTGGCCCAAGCGGAGGCCGTGCATCCTAAACAAAGGAGTGTAAGGAACTGGTCGGCAACATTCGGCAACCTTGGAAATAGCCCTCAACCCTTCGCACAAGCACTGGCAATGCTCACTCAACCATTGGCACAATCACTTGCAAACCCTCGCTGCCTGAAGCCACCCTGCGTCGAGATACCTGGACCCTTTCCGAAATAAGCCTGCAGAACGTTGCTCTCGCATCAGACGTCGACCCTTGCGCCAGTCCCGGAATGATCAAAATGAAGGCATCGGAAAGCTTCGGCAAATGATCTTAAAACACATGATGATGATCGACACAATGACGTAGAAGTTTGCTCGTCAAAGTCCCCCATCCGCTAGCGCGCGCTCCGGCGTTGCCGGCTGTGATCTGGCCCCATGTCGGGTATGCCAGAACAGACACACTCAGGCTTGGCAAGAAATGATGCGGCGAACCTTGAACTACTTGCAGAGTCGTCGTCATGGGCTAGGTTTCTGGCCCAAAATGGGATAGGTTTCGGTCCCTCATTCCACGCCCAAGGAATGTTGAGGGATTAGGGTCCCGTCCTTTTGCGTCGTCGTCGTGCCAGACACAAGGAATGGCATATGCTGCGGTCTGCGAAGTGCAATGCTGACAGCAACATGTAACACGTTACAGGGATATGGGTTCTGTCCCCGTTAAGGATACCAGGTGCGGACTCAGCCACCCAGGTGCTCCTCTTAGCAGATACATTTACACGTCTGCTACTCATGTCTTCGCTGGTCCCAGCATGAGTAACAGACCTGGGACCCCCTGCGCCTACTTAACGCCATGTCCAGGCGCTTACACACACACACACAGATCTCGACACTGGAACTCGTTTTGTGCCGTGGCTGCACTGGAACCGCGAGGCTCTTGTCAGTGTTGGCTGTGTCTTCCGTGGTATGAGGCAACATGCACTGGGCCGCCAGAGGCGGCACGCGGCACCGCTGCCACATCAGAAGGCCCCGAAGGCAGATGATGCAGAAGAGACGGCACGGCATCTTGCCCAATGTTTCCGACAAGACCGTCAGGTCTCCTTCCCGAACCGTCCCGGGGTCGCCTCACGACCACGCGTGCAGCCCCTGCCACCTAGGCGGGACCCGGCTCGCTTCGGGGACAAACGAATGTTTGTTTACTCGCGAAGGCCAACTGTTCAGCCTGAGCTGAGTCCAGAGCCAGTGGCCCAGTCGACATCACAGATCCAGCGGCCTTCTGCAGACATTGAGGCAGCTGCTTTGGCAGATCCAGCAAGAAGTCAGGCGCGAGGACCGTGACGAGAAGCGGGAGCCCCGGGAGCCAGCTGCCCGGATTTCTCGTTGCACGGCATACATCCGCATACCTCCATGGTTTTGCTCTGCTGAACCTCTTTATGAAGCAAGCTGAGAGGCAGCATGCCAGCCAGAAAGCGACAAGGCGCAGGGAGGAAGTTTTTGCCGGCATGACCTGCAGTGACGCCGTAGTGTCTAGGAGGGTGTACGAGGGGAACTGGAAGATGGAATCGGATGAAGCAGGCGAGCATGCTAGCTGCCACCGGCTTTTGCTCAGCTTTAAGGAGCAGGGTTTGGGTCTCGCAAAAATCTGTGTTTGACGGCCCCGCACATGCAATGTCGCATTGTGAGACACGCACGCGATTTTCCTAATGCGGAGTCCTTCTACTAGAAGTACAGCGTGTAGGCAACTACAACCATAAAGCTTTGCGGGCCATCACCAGCCAACTCTGACACAAAATTCGTATGCAAGCCCGAATCGCCACGTCACCTTTTGCGTTTTGCAATTATCTATTTCCAGGGACCAGTCAACGTGGGGAAACTCAGAGTACAGTTGAAAGTCAACAGAGCGGCAAGCAGCGATCAGAAGCCAAGTCAACGTGCCTGCTCAGTCCGGCGATGTCCACGGCAGGCCTCCATGAGCAGGCACCTCTCATGTTGGCTCATGGCGTGCAGCTTTGCAAGCCCCAACATGACGAGAAAGAGTCGAAACGGAGAACAGGGTGTAGTGCGGCGGACCTGTCGGGCACTCTTGTCGAGTCATGTCGAGTCGCGAAGCAGCAAATACATCCTCACTGTGTCTAGAGTCCAGAGCTCGCATTCCCGGTCTCGCAAGCCTTGCAAAAGCCCTAAGCAATTATCTCGTGTACTCGTGCAGAGCCTGGTGTTTCGGGCTGCTTTCCTGATGTATAGTTTGTCGTGCCGCGAACGGCCAGCCTGTTGCTCATGTGCAGAGTAGGTGTACCACTGAATCTCACGCAGATCACAGCAGCATTCCATAAATCGTGCGAGTCACAGCTTCGGGAGTGTCTCCGTAGCCCGAGCATTATCATCAGTGTGGCTCAGCCTCTACATGCAGGTGAGAAGACGTAGAAGCTCTGCAGGTACTTGGGGCCGTGGCCGAGGCTGCCCTCCCCAGGCCAGTTTCTAAGTGAATGTCCAGTCATTCAAAACAAGCTAACGGCCGGAAAGCCTTATGCGCAGTTCCTCGGTCCAGTCGGCGGCTGCTGGCGCCAAGGTCCAGGATTTAGGGTTTGAGGTTCGCGAGTTTTGGGCATGGGTTTTGGAAAGGGGCTTTGCAAAAGCATCAACAGGAATGCCAGTCGCTGTTCAACGATTGTGGTGGGCTTTACATAATCTGATGTCGCTTTGCACAGGCATCCGCACTGCTGGCTGCAGCGTCGGTGATGCCAGCACCAGTCGCGGCAGCACCCGCAGTAGCACCAGCCAAGCTTAAACTTTGCAGTAGGATTTGCAGTAGGAATCGGCAATGACCGAAACGTGCTTCACTTCTTGCGGTTTAAAGTTCATTCTATGCTTAAGCGATTACTCAATTTTGCTTTCGAGCCAGGCTCGGCCAATCTTCGGTGATCAGGCTGCGCGTTTGGTGGAGTGTGTTCAAGGTTTGAAATTCCGTGCGAAGATGCGCTAGGGTGTGGGGGTGACTGCAGACATGCCTCAGTAGGGTCAGTAGGGCCTTGCGTGTATACAAGAAGCGCGTGGCAAGACTGTAGGCAACTGACTGCAGGCTCGTGATGAGGAAAATCTGCATTTGCTCTTGATTTTTCCCCCGCACAGGCATCCCCACTTTTAGCGGCTGCCTCGACAATGGCAACCCCACCGAAGTTGGTGCCGGAGGCCTTGTTGAAGAGCAGCCTTTTGCGGAGATAGCTAAGTTCAAACTTCGAAGGCGTCCACGCTGCTGTCTGCGCTGTCACCATCGTCGCCGCCACTACTGCCACCCCAGGCAGGGTTTTGGGGCCTCGATTGCCCATGTTGCAATTCTCGGTGCCCAGCGACGCGATTGCAGGACTCGGCGCGATTGGCTGCATCGATAGCATCCAAGCCCGAAGCAACCAGCGCGACGGAGGCCATGACATCTGACTAGTGTAGGGGCATGAAAGTCATCGGATGTCAGGCGCTTTCGACACCGATGCCCAGTGTGAGTTTACAGCCGCCGATCGTGCCCGAGGCCTGCGCCTGCACCTGTCACCACAAGCAGATTTGTCCCAGCCAGGCGCAGCCTCCCAAACCAACGCCAGAGGACAATCCCGCGTCAGTGCGGCGCCCCAGCACGAGCTACCGACATGATTTGAAATGATGATGGGTATGTCAAGCTTTGCTGCAAGCACACAGCGCTTCAGTTTAGAATGTAGAAGAGGACGTGCTTGTCATGCATGTGATAGCAATCGATGGCATGCCACAGCTTCGATTTGCATTGCAAGGCATCTGCTCCATCTCCGCATGCAGCGCCGTTGTCCAAGGCACAGGCACCGCTTTGCATTGCGGGTACTGGTTGATCCCTACTCCGAGGGCTTCGGGTAAGCTTCCGTTTGGCTTGTCCTTGTCCTGTGTAGCCTACAGGGCTGGGAGGTGAGACATTCATCCCGTCGCTGTCAGTCCCGAACGTGCTCGTGTTGCAACAGGAAGTGCCGAACGTTCCAAAGACGCCTCCAAAGGCAACGGTTGTGAGCATCTGAGCATCCACACGTCTGTTCAGCCAAGTAGCTGTAGGTGAACATGAATTCGTGATTGACTCCGGAGGCAAAGCCAACTTTCCCAAAGCGATGGAGCTATCCAGGCTGCTTCATCATAGAAGAATCAAAGCCTAATCTAGCCTTCTTTGCCAGTGTTCAAATGCTGCTGATGGTGCAATAATCATGCCCCCGCTGCCCTGCAGACCACTTTGCCCCAGCAACTCCAGAAAGAGGAGGAACGAGGAGCAAAGGAGGAGTGAGCAGGGAAGGAGCAGGAGCATCAGCACGCGAAGGACGTTGTATCGATTCCTTGCCACGAATCCGGTATCTGCACAGTCGTGACTCAGTGTTTCTGTTTGTGGAAGCCAAGGTTGCTGAAATGACGGTGGGGTCGTGGTATTCGTAGCAGCGGAAGCAGCAGCAGCAGTGGCAGGATCAGGACCAGAAGCAGTGACAGTAGCACTAGCAGAAGTAGTAGTAATTTTAAACGCTGCGCGTCGT
>CAJNJA010008431.1:1000-19468 GCA_905231915.1 Symbiodinium necroappetens
GCAAGTAAGTAAGTAAGGAAGGAAGGAAGGAAGCAAGCAAGCAAGCAAGCAAGGATGCAAGTAGGTCCCTATGTATGTATGCATTTACGTACGTAGGTAGGTAGTATGTATGTGCGTGCATACATGTATGTGTGTGTGAACAGACTAGACAAATCAAAAACACGTGATTCTCTCACATGCAAACAGACGCACCTACGTAAACCATACATACATGGAGGTATGCAGGCATATAAATATATAAACATAAATATAAACATAAATACAAAATATATATATATGGATGTATGTATGTATGCCTGCATGCATGCATGCATGCATGCACGCATGCATAGAAAGATAGATAGATAGATAGATAGATAGTCGGGTATGTCTCTCTGGCTCTGGGCTTTGCTGCTTCCGGAGATGAAAGGTTGAGGAGTGTGGGGCTCCTCTTCGGCACAGGGACCGTAATGCAGGGGCCTTAATAATCGAATGGGGTGCTGGGGTATATTATGCTATGGTTTAGGGTTTAGGGTTTAGGGTTTAGGTGACATAAGGACTACAAGGGAATACTGTTAGAAAATTACGCAGACCTCCATATTAGAGTTCAGAGTTCGGGATGTAGAGCAGGCTGGCAATGAACACCCTTGCAGGGCCGCGCACCCTCATGATGTGGAGGAAGACTGAAGCCATGGTACCTTGCAGCTGGGCGAGCAAGGTGCCATGACTGATATATTGGGGGAGGGGGGGTGTTTTTTGGGGTTTAGGGTTCAGGGTCCGTGATTCAAAAGAACATGTCAGCAGCACCGATGGCAACAAGAATACTAAACGAACTTTCACGTGATCAGAGCCCCATACCGTAGGCAGTTCCCGGCAGCGTGTCAACTCCATCCGGGAGCTTGCGAACCTGTCACGGCCGGATGTGAGATTTTGGCTTAAAAATTTGGCATTGAGACTCGGTTTAGGCTTTTGGCTTAATCCTGTGGAAAGGGCGAAATGGAAAGGGGGAAACTCTATGGCTTCTGGGCTTTACGCCACTTCAGTCTAGCCTCTGGGCTTCATGGAGAGGGCATTAACTCGACCAAAAGCTCATCGGCTGGCTGAAAGGGTTCTGGCTTGGGTTCGTAAAGTCACTTGCCAGAAGTGCCGTCACCAATAGAAAAGTCTTTACCACCGTTCAGTGTGATGATATTTCGCCCTACCGACAATCTGGAGTAGTTCAATTTACAGAATAATGTAGGAACCGGATTTTAAAAAAATCTTGGGTCTTTAACAGGGCTTGTTGTATGGGCCCTAATACCTTGGGGTTACAGGACCAGGGTTTCTTAATCAGGTTCCTACATTACAATTACATTAGTATACTTATAATCAGGAACTCTAAGGAATAATGTAGGTAACTAGTATTAGGCTTCTTAATCCCTAAACCCTAAGCCCTAAACCCTAAACCCTAAACCCTATTTTGGGAAGTAGCTATTCTCTAGCTCCGACAGAGAAGCCTGACGGGCCCTGTGCTCGGAATCTACCGGGGTCGGGGGTACCACTTTAGGGTTTAGGGTTTATAGGGTTTCGGGTTTTGGGTTTGGGGTTTCGAGTTTAGGGTTTAGGGTTTTGGGTTTAGGATTTTGGGTTTAGGGTTTAGGGTTCAGTGCAAAGAGTCAACAAGACGATGCGTGAAGTGGTTGGGCTGGCAGAAGGAAATGCACAAGAGTTGGTGGCAGCAAAGCTAGTTTCTTCTGTGATAAAGAAACTTGAGGGAGAGCAGCGGCAATTATATAGGCCGTCGTATTACAAGTTATCTTGAAGGAAAGGAGGGTCTGCATTAGGAGCTGCGATTACAGAGCCAGAAAATTCCAGAAATAGGATTCTTCATAGAAAACATGTATGGTCAGCTAGAACTCAAGCACGTAGGCCCCTTGGTGCAGACTGTCTGGCCTGAGTCCTAAACGGTCTACAGCCTGAACGTCAGTAGCCGATCGTGCATCTCCCACCCGTACTTTCGGTCTGCAATTCCTTGGTGACACGGGCGCGGCCCTTCTGTGAGAACCGAATTGAAATGCGGCGTGTAGACCCCATACAAGTACTAAAACTTACAATAAATCAGGCACGACTGTGCTTGCTGGCCTCTGCGACGGGCCGCGTCGGTGGTATGCCGGCATCTGGACCAGCCATGATGTCTGGCAGGTCCTGTCACCCGGCTTGTGCATGGAACTCCGTCTTACTCCATCCAAAGGCTGAGCGTTGCTCGGCACAACTGTGGTTGATCCTAGAGTAGAAATGTGTTTTTCTCAAGACCCCAGGTCTCACTGTGACCACCCATGCTGCAAAAAAATGACTATATCTGAAGATAGAGGCGTTCAAAGCAGCCAGCCTCAATCACCTCATCCACAAAGTCCCGGTTTATGTCGCGGGCCTGCCCAGCGTCGCAGGGCTTCAAACAGAACTGAAGACTTAGTGAGTTAGGACGGCTGGGTCGTCACGGTCTGCTTCAAGCTGATAGTTTCATGCTTCAGGCCCGGTTCGAGCCTTTGGGCTAACTTTGGTCCAGGGATCGGAGTCCCTTCATAGGTCTAAACCCAAATTTAAGCACTCAACACTGCAATATACTGGACTCGCAGCTTGAACGGCGGAGGCTCCTCTGCAATGCCGGCCAACCGTGCCGAGCCCTTTTCGAACTGGCAATTGCCGACCGTTAATCTCGTCGACATCATCATCAGCCAGCAACAGCAGCAGCAGCAGCAGCATCCTCATCACTGATTAATACAGCAACACTTGTGCATGTGTCCGCACCTGCATGTTGGTATGCATGTCTGCCTGTCTGTCTGCCTGCCTGCCTGCCTGCCTGCCTGCCCGCCTGTCTGTTCTCTGCATGCACGCATGCATGCAAGGAAGGAAGGAAGGATGGATGGATGGATGGATGGATGGATGTATATCTTTGTATATGTATATGTATATGTATATGTATAGGTATAGGTATAGGTATAGGTATAGGTATAGGTATAGGTGTATGTATGTATGTATGTATGCATGCATGGATGTATGTATGTATGTATGTATCATATGCGCGTAAGTATGTATACATGGTTGCATGTAGATATTTATGCTTATGTATGTGTATATGCATGTGGATATCTGTATGGATGTGTAGATGTATATGATATACGTGTATGTATGAGTCGTATGTGTAAATGAATATGTCTATGTACACATGTACGGATAGATAGACAGATAGATAGCTAGATAGCTAGATCGGTAGGTAGATAGATAGATAGATGGATCGATCGATCGATAGATCGATGGATCGATAGATAGATGGGTAGACAGAGAAATAGATAGTTAGGTAGACAGGCAGATAGACAGATAGATAGGTAGATAGACAGATAGATAGGCAGGTAGGTAGGTAGGTAGGCAGGTAGGTAGACAGGCAGATAGATAGGTAGATAGTCAGGGAGGTAGGAAGGTAGATGTGTATATGCATATATATATATATATGTACATACATACACCAGAACATATACATAAACGTATGCATGCATGTGCCCGGAAAATTATGTATACGTGGCTTGCTCTCTCTCTCCTCACGTGTTTTTCTATATATATATATGTACATATATGTAAACAGATCTATATGTTTGTAGATGTGTACGTATATATATATATATACATATATATGTATATATATATATATGTGTATAGAGAATATTTCCTTTGGCCTGCACCTGTCATTCCCTCTCTGCCTGCCCTCTGTGCGTGCAGGTGCATGTACACACGCGTCTGCAGGAAGGTAGTGGGAAATCCAAAGAGACAGATAGAAGCAGGGAAACCACAGGGCACTCATTTTGCTGCATGAATGCCCGAGGTTCAGATCGTTTTGGGGCAGTATCATCTGCCTTTACCCATGCTGCTTCGCATAAAGCATACAGCCCGACCTCAATGCCCGGGCCCCTGGCGATAAGTCTTGATATGTTTAGGGTTTAGGATCCCTAAACCCTGGAAACATCAGGTGCCGATACTGCCATCTTTGGCTCGGCACTCGTGAGTGGCGTCGCTCGCGAAAGTTCTATCACCATTGTTCTTTGCAACGGCGACAAGGCGTGCCTTGCGGATGAGTTTGACTCTTCGATCGATGATGTCCTCGCCAAGGAGCTTTCGCTCAAGCTTGCTGGGCTGCAGCAGGTGGTACCTCTGCAGATCAAAGCCACCCTCAAGACAACTTGCAGTTGTGCTAACGTCCGAAGTATTCGTGAGTGCATACATCATCACACATGCATATCCAATCATCCACCCTTCCATCCATCCATTCATCCATCCATCCAACCAAGCCCTCCCTCCCTCCATCCCTCCATCCATCCATCCATCCACCCATCTATCCATCCATCCCTCCATCCATCCATTGATCCATACTTGCATCCGTCCATCCCCGCATCCATCCATCCATCCATCCATCCATCCATCCATCCATCCCCATCCAACCATCACTTTACTTGCCACCAACCATCACATCCATACATGCATACATGCAGCCGTACATACGTCCATGCATACGTCGATTAGAGATATGGGGTTGATTGCAATTTAGAACAGTCGGAAGTGCTTCATCACAAGCTTCCGTGCTTCTACGTGCGATCGCTAACCAAGGGTTTGCCAGTTTAATCATTGAAGTCTGCGCGCCCTTCCCAGCAATCAGAATGTCTACTGTCGCTGCAGCCTCGTCTCCGACACAAACCATCGTCAACACAGGGGCGCACGCATCTTTCTCGATGGCCTGCTCGTACTTGTTGAACACATCCCGCAACTCCGTCCTGCCGGAAGTGAGTGACCGGAGTCCTAGTCGGATGGGTCATCGGATCAGTCCAGGGTTGGCGTTTCGGCATTGAGCGCTACCCGCCTGCTTAGCGACACGGGATCTGGGACTCAAGGACTAAAGTTGAATCGAACATAGGGTTTAGGGTTTAGGGTTTAGGCAAATCCCGAATGATATTCGGGTTCCGGAAACCTCAGGGAAGTATGGGGGCGTGATGCGCAGGATGCACGCAGCATCGATAATGTAGGAGCATTCCTGAGATGCCTACAATCCCCAGCACCCTAAACCCTAAACCCGAAAACTCCAAAACAAGCCTTTAGCCCCCTCGCCCTAAGCGGCTTCTACAGGTTAGAGCTTCGAGCTTGATGTCGAGGGCCAGGTGCCATTCCAGAGCCCGTTGGAGGCAGGTGGGCTCTGAACCCTTGACAGACATGGGTTTAGGGTTTAGGGTTTAGGGTATGTTAACCCATCGGAGAATCTAGACAAGATTTCCTGAATCCTATCGGGCTGCACCGGAGAACTTTGCTTCTGGGATTTTTACAGCACTCTTGTCCTTAGCCCTGGCCCACAGAAAGCTGCACAACATTTTCATTCAGACTTCCGATGTTTGTGGCCGCCTTTCCCTAGGCGTGCCGCCCTAGTTCAGTCTGCTGGAGGAACTAGGCTACCCCTAAACCCTGAACCCTATGTCCTGCCTTCAATGCCCTGAGCCCTAAACCACAAAAATCGGCGCCCTCAACCCTACCACCTAAGGCACCATGGAGGCAGCCCTGAAACTTTCTTTGAAAGCTCTTTGATGGTCTGGGGTTTAGGATTTAGGGACCTTCTCACACAAGAACAAAAAACAAAAAGAATAGGAATAAGAATCAGAATCAGAATAAGAGGTAGAAGAGTAGGAAACAGTGCTAAAGGAGATCCTAAACTAGAGCAGAGCCGCCGGCAAGGTACCGCAAAACACCTGAACTTTGGGTTCGAACCCCTTAACGCTGAACCGAAACCCCTGCACTCTAATCCCAAAGCACCTTTAGCTCAAAAACCACCAGAAAAGGGTGGAGCACTTCCCCCCCCTGAGCCCTAAGCTCTCGAAAAAGCGTGACTCCTGGATAGACGCCAGCCCTCGAAGGACATCGGAGGCTTCCCCTTCCACTTCTTGTAGAGCTTCGGCCTCGACTTTGCAGAGGCTTGGGATCGTTTGGGGTGCGGGTTTAGGATTTTAGAGTTGAGGGTTTAGGGCCTGTATGGTTCAGGGCTCAAGGTGCAAAGTTTGATCTCGGCGGTTTGAGATTTGGGGAAGCGCCGAACCCTAAACCACAGTGGTAGTCTCCACAGGCTCATCGCAGCACAAGCGCAGAGTTCGATGCCATAAAACTCTTGTCAAACCGTATTACACCCTTGTAAAACCGTTATAAAAACCCTCTGGAACCCTGATAGGACCCTACAGAAAGCCTCGTAAATCCCGGTCCCCTGTTCGATCCCCAAAGGCGAGGCCCGAGCCACGCAAAGTTGACAACTCCGGCCAGGCATGCAGAAACCTGATTGAAACTGACAGTCGCAAAGAATGATGTGAGTATGCGTGTGTGTGTGTGCATAGTATATATCTATATACACACGTACATACATGCATAGCTGTGTGATGTGCGTGTGTGTGTGTGTGCGTGTATATACACACATACATGTGTATGCATGTTTGTTTGTATGTATGTATGTATGTTTGTCTGTATGTATGTATGTATGTATGTATGTATGTAGGTATGTATGTATGTATGTAGGTATATATGTATGTACGTATGTATGTACGTATGTTTGTGTGTATGCCTGTATGCCTGCATGTTTGTATGCTTGTATGCTTGTACGCTTGTATGTATGTATGTATGTATGTATGTATGTACGTACGTATGTATGTACGTACGTACGTATGTATGTATGTATGTGTATGTGAGAATATATATATATATATATGTATATATACATATACATATGTATGACATATAGACAGACCTATATTTCAGACACATGCGTGCATGCATGGCTGCATGGATGGATGGATGGATGGATGGATGGATGGATGGATGGATGGATGGATGTGTATACATACACACACAGTTCATGCTCTAACTATGTACTTGAATTTGTGTTGGCATTTATTGGTGTTTGTGTTGCAGTATTCGGAGTATGTGTTCTTGCCCTATCTGTCGTTACCGTTTGACAGCAACTGTGCTTCTGCTTATCGCATATGCTTAGACTTACTTATGTGCTATGCGTGTATTTACTTATCCATCTTTGTTCGCTGATGTTTGAACATACTCCTGTATATGCTTCTTTGCTCTGTATGTACGTGTGTACACATGTATATATATGTATATATATATATATACATATGTATATATAGAAGCAACAACAAGTATGCATCTAAACACATGCTGAAGTACGCATCTGCGCCTTGGCTGCTTATTTAAAATATATGTGCCGTTGTAAAGAGAGAAGAAGAGATTGATGAATATGATTGGTAGATAAATAGATAGAAATAGGACGATACAGAGAGACAAAAGATAGAGATATAGTCCAGATATCCCCTTGTGTATACATTTCTATATATATATATAGATATACGTATATATATATATACATATATATATATATACGCTCACGTAGAATCACACAGAGACATGTGCATACACAACTACATACGTGAGAAAACAAAGCTACGTATGCATGTGTGCATGCATCCATACATCCACGGATGCATATATGTGAGCAAATATGCATATTTACAAATATGTATATGGGTGTATTCACAAATGCATATATATATGTATATATATATATGTTTTTTCTTTGTTTGCCGGATGGGGGGGGCGGCTGAACTTCGCCTGTCAGGCCGCCGACTGAGCAGATGGCCTTTTTGCGGAGTTTAGCTCTGGGACTGCTTTAGGGATTTTCAGGTTTAGGGGTTTAGGAGTTTAGAATTTAGGGGTTTAGGGATTTAGCTACTGCTACGGCTGTTGCAGCCGCTACGGCTACGGCTACGGCTACGACAACGGCTACTGCTGCTGCCACTGCCACTGCCACTGCTACTGCTACTGCTGCTGCTGCTGCCACTGCGACTGCCACTGCTACTGCTGCCTCTGCTGCTGCTGCTGCTACTGCTGGTGCTACTCCTACTACTCCTACAGCAACAACAACAGCAAGAACTACTAACAGTTACTAACTACTACTAGGACGACGACAACGACGACGACTACTACTACCACTACGGCGACAACCACAGCCACAACCACAACGAAAACACCAACAGCAGCAGCAGCAGCAGCAGCAGCAGCAGCAGCAGCAGCAACTAATACTACTGCTACTACTACTACTACTACTACAGCGACGACGACGACGACGACTACCACCACTCTGTGACCTTCTCCTACTGCCACTGCCACTGCTACTGCTGCTGCTGCTGCTGCTGCTGCTAGTGCTGCTGCTGCTGCTGATACTGCTAGTGCTACCTCTCGTGTTAGTCATAGTGATAGTGCTAGTACCACGAGAACAGATTGGCGATGATGCGAGAGACTCCGAAAAACTCTCTGCTTCGAAGGGTTCCGAGACCTCAAGATTTCGGGCGGGTGCGAAGGGCTAAGTCGGAGCCCGAACCCCTGAACTGGCCCTCAACACTGTTGCGAGCAAGCGCTTAGCGGATTGGGGTTCAGGAGGGTCCAGCAGTTACGATCTGCACTCCGCAGCAGGCGACGATAAGGGTTCTTTTCGCTTGGCCGACGTCACCACATGCGCTACCGGAATTGTCAATGAAGACGGGTATCGGAGGTGAGGAAACGACTTCTAGAAGGATTGACATTATAGTGCTTACGACCGACTCTGTATGGTTGAGGCCCAAGTTAGGTTGAGGTGCTTTTAACGGTGGTTGAATGAGTGGATTTCTGAAAGCCGCTGCTTTCACCGATCCCGCGGTAAGCTTTGCAATCCTTCCTCCCTGAGCTTAACATCCCAAATTTAGGTTCAGGTCGTCCCGGGTTTAGTGTTGCCTATGCTGGCAAACAGAGCTATCGCGGCAAATGTAGTTGTTTTCATTGTCATCAATTTACACCTTAAGTCGCAGCACTCCACAACTCCCACTCCCGAACTCGCTTTTCCCAAGCCCTGTGCAGATACTCCCTAGATGGCAAATTTGAATCGCGTGACACTCCAATACCTCAGCCCCACACCCCTCCCTATGCCGAAAAAGCGGCACAAGAAAACCACTTCTGCTACTTGAAGAATCAGGTAGCGTGATTAGGGTACTTACAAGTCTACTCATGACCGTAAGTCTTAAGACCTTTAGAAGTGACTTGCAACCCTAAAGCCTGAATTCTGTAGATCTTCTTCTAGTATCCTTACCACGTCCCGCTTTTCTGCTACCCCGCTTAAACCCCAAAACCTACACCCTGAGCCCTAAATCCTAAAAGCCCTAAGCCCCACGCCCTAAACCCAAAAGCATATAAGCCCCAATCCTAAACGCTAAACCCCCACCTCCGCTACCCTCTGTGCGCGGCACCCTCGGAATTGCATCGAAGAGAAGCGCTCCTCTTCCAACTTGCGCGCAGTTCGATGGATAGGTGGGTGGATAGAGAGGTAGGCAGGCAACGGCACATAGATAGACAGATAGATTGATTTATCGATCGACAAGAAGGTCGGTAGAGACGCAGAAGTATAAGCATCGACGTGTTTCGTGATATGACCATTCACACACATTCACTGCCATGCGCACATGCGCTACTTGTGTATAATGCTATAAAAAATCATTGAAATAAAAATATAGATAAAAATGTAACTAACTATGTAAAGAAAATATGTATATATGTATATATGTATATGTGGTAACCGCCAGCCCCCCCCCAAGATTACATATCTGTCTATCTATCTATCTATCTATCTATCTATCTATCTATCTTTCTATATATACATATGTACACATATACGCACGTGCAGTTATGTCATATGATCCATAGATAAGGTTCCTTGCCACAGCAGAATGATATAGACGAGAAGTGTCTCGAACGGTGTCGAAGAAAGAGCTGACAGCTTAGGGTGTAGCTCTTACAGCAGTTTAAGGTTTAGGCTTTAGGGTTTAGGGCTTAAGGTTTAAGGTTCAGAGTTGAGGGGTTTCGGGTGTAGGGGCTCTGAATGCCGAAACTATGTCAAGCCGTGTGATGGCTCTGCGAATAGGGACGAGCCTCCTGCCTTAAGGGAAGTCAAGTTCAGTGGGCTTTGTGGTTTGAAGATGCGCTTTCGGCTTTGAGGGTTTGGGCGGCTTAGACACCCAAAATCCGAACCCCCGAACGGACAAGACATCAAATATGCATTGGGCGCATGCAAGCAAGTCATGTGCCACGGAAATGGTACTGATACCGAACTTTACCGAGCATGATCAAGCAGGGGAAGGGAAAAGAGACAGGCTACCATGACATTTCAGTCATAACAGCCGAGATTGAGCCGTAATCTCAACCCCAACCACCCTTGTAGTCCCTAACCCCCCAACTGCAAAATCGGCCTACTTCCCGAGAGATCCCTGAACCGTAGCTAACCTAGAGGACGCATCGACCTAGCAATACAGCGGTCGGAATAATAAGCAATATTGACCATTCCTCAGGCTTCCCTATTATTAGCTATAGCATAAATTTATCTCCCCCCGGAGAAACCGAGCAGTATTCTAATCATCAAGGCCCCTATATTATGCAGGTTGTTTGTGGTGCTCAACAGCCAGGTAAGAACCCTTATGACAACGCCTGCCAAACCCATGTAGCGCTTGGATAGAAATCCGATAGAACCCGATACAGATCATCATAACAGAATGCCCTATGCATTCAAGAATTCCAGTGAAGAACCCTCAGTCAAAACCGCATGGCACCCTAAGCCCTAAAAGCCTAAACCCTAAAACTCTACAGCCCTAAACCCTGAACCCCAAAACCCTGAGTTGGGAAGGAGGGCATCTCCTTGAAACATGCTTGCAGCAATCTAGCCTTGCAGCCGGCCGGCAGAGCTTGAGGATTTGAAGGTGGAACTCTTCAGGATTGGGCGCTTTGGGTTTAGGGTTAGACTGTAGGATTCAGGGTTTATGGTTAGGATGTAGGATTCAGGATTCAGGGTTTCGGGTTAGGACGTAGGATTCAGGAATTAGGGTTAGAATGTAGGATTCAGGGTTTCTGGTTAGGATGTAGGATTCAGGATTCAGGGTTTCGGGTTAGGATGTAGGATTCAGGAATTGGGGTTAATTAGAATGTAGGATTTAGGACCTAGGGTTGGTTGGGATGTAGGATTCAGGGTTTATAGGGTTAGGATGTAGGATTCAGGATTGGTTAGGATGTAGAATTCAGGATTCAGGGTTTATGGTTAGGATGTAGAATTCAGGATTCAGGGTTTATGGTTAGGATGTAGAATTCAGGTTTTAGGGTTAGGGTGTGGGATTCAGGTTTTTACGGTGTAGTAGGGTTTAGACTGCAGGTTGCAGGGGACGATGGTCTACGGTTGGGACCAGGTGCTGACCTCATCCGGCGCGTTCCACGGGCGACAAAGACTAATGTAGGAACCCGATTAAGAAACCCTGGCCCTGTGACCTATATACATGTGTATATATATATACATGTATATCTATATATATATATGTATATATATATATGTATATATGTATATATGTATATATGTATATATGTATATATGTATATACGTTTATATATGTATATACATATATATGTATATATATATGTATATATATGTATATATATATATGTATTTATGTAAATATGTATTTATATGTATATATATATATGTATATGTATATATATATATGTATATATATATGTATATATAAGTATGTATATATATACACATATTATGTATGTACACATAAATAAATAAATAAATAAACAAATAAATAAATAAATAAATATATATATATATCTGTGTGCCTGTGCGGGTGTACATGCATATCCATATGCATATGTATGTGTATACAGATCGATTTAGAGCCCCGCCGCAATCAAACAAATTAACTGTTTCTTGGCCAGGGTACTCAGGCGTAAAGGTTTAAGGTTTCCCATACCCTGCCCTGTGTAAACCCTAAGCACTAAACCACAAAGCCCTGTGTAAATCCTAACTGCAAGACTTAAAACAAAAACCAGGCGCGAAAGCAACTGCCTCGTTTGCAGTTTCCCTCGTCGAAGGCTGGCTTCCGGGGAGGGGGGAGGTAGGGTTTAGGGTCTTGGGTACAAGGGAAGGGATATTTGGCTTCAGTTTCTGTAAGAAAGAGGTTGTGCAAAAGAGGGTTTCTAGGCTTGGGGTTTTAGCTTCTGGGGCCACGGTTGCCAGATTTAAATCGCGCAGTGTTCAACCCCTGAGCTTCGAAGTCTGAACAGTATAGGGCTCTAGGGCTGTATGTTTTAGGGCGAAGGGCTCTGGTGTTCAGACGAGAGGAGGGGTCTCAGGGCTTAGAGCTCTAGGGTTTCGGGTTTACATGTGGGGGTTGCCGAAAATAGGGGACCCAAATATAGTACCCTTAATAGTAGGATCCTTATTATAAGGACCCCAAAATAAGGTACCCTAATTCTCGGAAACTCCCATGTGGGATTTGCGCTCAAAAAGATTCGGGCATGTGGCTCTTGAAGCACCGTTTGAGGCTCTTCAGGCCTAGGCCGAAACCGTGACCCGAAAAGTCTACTTCTGTTGGGGTTTCAGAGGGTTCAGCAGGCTTCTTGGCACTTGTTCAGCCCTAAACCCTCAACACTAAACCCTAAACCCTAAAAGCTTGTGGCGTTTCTGTCGAAGACTGACGGCTCACGCACGCATTTGCGGCACTTCGGGTCAGTGCTTGCGGCTTCAGAGTTTACGGTTTAGGCCTGAAGTGCTTTTAGGGACGGTTGCTCAGAGGTCTGGGTTGACAGGAAAGGGATTCAGAGTCTTCGATCTCTTAGAGTGCGGATGTGTCTTAAGTTTGAAACTATGACTTGGGCCGAGTTTTCCCCAGCAAGAGCAAGGGCGAAGCAGACGGTTATTTTAAGAGGCACTTGAGAAGCTGCTTGGCATACAGGCTCAGGTCATTCTTGATGCGCTCCTCACTTGTTTCTGCTGTCGCCACATATGTGCTTTTGCTTGCCGCTGTCCAAGCAGGGCTCGTGAAATCCCTAAACCTAAACCCCGAACACGCTAAACCCTAAACCCTAAACCCTGAACCGTGGCAGTGATGGTTGTTGTGTTGCCAGCCAGGCATACTCTCTTACTACCAGGATAAGTCCGATTGCTACTTTCAGTATCATCAGGATGATCATCTGTTAAAACATATTAAAGATGATGTAAATACATTTTCATGTTAGGGCATACTGAGTAGAGTATAATCTGGCATAGCACACGACAATACAATACAGTGTGGTCTGGTCTGGTCTGGTCTGGTCTGGTATAGTCCGGTATGGCATAGGATGGTATAGTATGGTTATGGGTAGGGTATGGTTTGGCATGGTATCGCCTGGTTTGGTCTGGTCTAGTTTGGTCGAGTACAATCTAGTATAGTTGAGTGTAATAGCATAGTATGGTATAAGGGGAGAGAAGATGATAAACTGCAACTTACCACCGATAATGGCCCGCATTTTCAGACCCTTGAATGTGGTGTGTCTGTCAATGCCTCCTGGCAAGTCCGGCGACTTTGGGCCCGCCGTACTCGATGCCCCTTCGACGTCTGCAAACATCGGACGTCTAGTTCAGGGGTAATTAGTAGATGAAGGACTGCAAGTCCCTACGAGACGTCCTCTTTAACGTGATGAATCCTGGCAGACCTCAAGCCTATGGCGATTCGGGGGTTGAGACCGTGGGGTTCAGGGACCAGTGACTCAGTTTCCGCTGCTCAAGTATCATGTCTAGAGCACGCAAAATGCCGGAGACAAACCCTAAAGCTTCTTAAAGTCTACACCCTGAACCCGAAGACTTGAATAAAACCCTAAGATACCCAAGCCTTAAGCAGGTATGTTGTCTGGGGTTCAAGTAGATCTTGAATCCACAGCCGTCGGTTTCTGGCATCCTCAGGCGGTCGCAGCCGCCGCCACCCGCGAACTCTGGTGGACCGGCGGCTCTTTGGGTGGCGTGGAGGCCGTCAGGCGGAGAGGGCCACATGCAGCTTCGAGTGTAGTGGGGGAAGGGAGGGCTCTAAACGGGCGTTGTTGGAGGGTCTGTTAAGCTGGAAGAATCTTAAGCCATTCAACCAACATGGAGAAACTGGCAGAGTCCAGGTTGCTGATCACACACATGGCACGAGCGCCATCCGGGACTGCTGTACCAGGATCTGCAGGGAGGAAGATGCCCGTGAGGTCACGCGAGCGATCCCTGAGGGGTCGGCATTGGATGGACAGTTGCTGCAAGCATTGACAGACTTCGCAGGTTACTTTCATGTGGGCATGGTTCCAGACTTCAAGGACGAAGAGATTGCGACACCGGATGGCAAGTTAGAGCAAGCCGAAACAGAAACATGGCAGGCGCTAGTTTGCAAAGCTGCAGAGCTTGAAGCCGAGCACAAAGTGTCGACTCCTGTGGCTATGATCACTTAACCCTAAACCCTAAACCCTTAACCCTCAACCCTAAACCCTAAACCCTAAACCCGAAACCCTTAACCCTAAACCCTAATGTTATTCGTCCCTCTCCACTTACCTGGGTTCAGAGCCTGGGAGGAGGGGGTTCAGGGTTCGGGCTTGGACGGCACGGCGCCTTTAAAGCCTAGTTGATCGCACCGTCGCCCATAAATCCTCAAAGCTCCTAAACCCGACACGCGAAGCCCTAACACCCTGAAAGCTAACCGCTCAATGCTGTATCAGACTTCTAGGCTCGGGGTTGAGAGAAAGTTTCGGGTTCCTACTTCACAGGCCCGATAGAATTGTGAGGCTCCGCACATATGAGCAATCAGCAAGGTTCTGCCTTTAGACTTGAGACGGAAAAGTCATTAATAGGATTTCACACCCCTGTTACTATAGAAATGTCCTATCATACACCTCAGGGCACCTTTCTCGCTTTTCCTGTAGTGCCCCTATATGGCTCCGCGCCTAACCCGGCAACCAAGACCAAAGCATAAATCCTGTGGTGCTCCTGGGAAGTACCGTTTTCCTTGTTTTTGGATCCCCTGTCTGAATAAAAGGACACAGGTACGTATTTTTCTTAGGTGGATATCGGGAAATTCGAGATTCTGTGTTGTCTTTAGACTCTATATGTACATGTGTTTGTGTTCGGAGGTCTAGTGTGTGTGCATGCCTGTCTGCCTGGCTGCCTGCCTGCCTGCCTGCCTGGCTGTATGTATGTATTATGTATGCATGTATGTATGTGCGTATGTATGTATGTATGTATGTATGTATTTGTGTAACTATGTATGCATGTATGCATGTATGCTTGTATGCATGTATGCATGTATGCATGTATGCATGTGTGCATGCATGTATGTATGCATGCATGCATGCATGCATGCATGCATGCATGCATGTATGTGTGTATGTGCGTGCGTGCGCGTGTGTGTGTGTGCGCGCGCGCTTGCTTGCTTGCCTGCCTGCCTGCCTGCCTGCTTGCTTGCTTCCTTGCTTGCTTGTTTGATTGCTTACTTGATTGCTCGTGTTTTGTTTGTTTGTGTAGTTGCTTGCTTGTCTGCAGGTTTGTTAGTCTCGTATTTTTGTTTGTTTGTTTGTTTGTGTGTTTGTGTGTGTTTGTGTGTTTGTTTGTTTGTTTGTTTGCTTGTTTGTTTGTTTGTCTATTTGTTTGTTTGTGTGCTCGCTTGTTAGTTTGTTCGTTTGTTTTTTTGTGTTCGATCGCTCGTTCGTGTGTTTGTTTGTTGTCGGTAAGCTTGTGTGCATGCATGCATGCATGCATGCAGCACGCGTGCTTGTATGCTTGTATGTACATATGTATGTTTGTGCGCATGCATGTTTGTACAAGAGCTACACCCTCACTGTGGCAAACCTTGCTCCGAAGTCTTTCGTTGATTACACGTATCATCTCGAGCTTCTGGCGCTGGCAACTTTGGGCCTCGGTACCGGCAGCGAGACTAAGCCGATCCGGTGCCCCCCAGCCCCCCACCGACCGCCAACGAGGTACGTAGAGAAGAAGATTGGTCCAGTAGATAGCTGGGTAAGTGGAGGGAGGGAGAGGGCGAGAGAGAGAGAGAGAGACAGAGAGAGAGAGAGAGAGAGCGGGAGGGCAGGTCGACAGGGACATGGGCAGATAGCTAGGTCGGTACTTGTAGGTAGACAGGCAATGGCAGAGAGACGCACCCACGCATTTTTTAGTGTCTAGTCTACACGGCAAGCCCGGAGTCCCGCGCCCGGATCGCTGCCCCGTGAACTATAAGCCCTATTTCGCCAGTTTTAAACACGCTGAGTTTCTGTGCAGCCTTCACAGACACCCATGTGCAGACACCATGAAGTCTTCTCTATAGCCGTAACTAACCCGAACCCTAGATCCGAACCGCAAACCCCTGAAGCCTTATGTGCAGCTCTCGGCGTGGCTCCACATCGACCCCCCACGTGGGCTGGCTCTGCGCGCTGCCCACGGCGAGGAAGGCGGGCGTCTTCAGGATTTTAGGGGTTGGTTGTTTGGGGTTACAGTAAACCCTAAACCCAAAACCCAAAAGCTCAGAGGTTCAGGATTTTGGGGCCGGGGTTGTAGACTTTAGGGTTGAGGGGTTTCCGAGCTTCTTAGGTGGATGGGCTTCGGGCAGTAGGGCTTAGGGTTTAGGGATTATGGTTTTGACTGGCGGAGTAGGCTTTGTGGTTTGGTGGAGTGGGGTTTGTGTTTTATGCTTACGTGGCGTGAGTACATTGGGCATAAACGCCATTTGTGTACGTGGTATCCAGATCTATACATCTATCCATGCTTTGCGGAGAGTGGCCAAGCTAGGCGGCGAGATATTCGTCCTGATTCGTTCCAACTCCAATCCTGTACGTTGACGCTCCTTGCCCCTAGTAACAGCACACCCAGGAATCAGCAAAGCCATATTCTCCCCAGCTAGACAGCCCACAGCCCCAATCCTCATGCCCTAGCCGGCCCTAGCCCCATCGGCCCCAAACGTTGCAAGCCCTAAGCCCCAAAGCCGTGAAGCTCTAAACCCTAAACCCTAAACCCTAGAACCCTAAACCCTAGAACCCTAGAGCTCTACAGCCCTAAGCCCTAGAACCCTATAGCCCATGCCTTCATCCTATACCTCTATGCAAGGAGAGGAAATCCCTGGCCGAGGATAGTCTGGCTGTGCCCCTGGAGCCTTTTAAGGATTCTGGGGGGGTGGTTTTCAAGGCGAAGCCCAGAGGCTCCAAGACCATTCATGGAACTTTCGGCCCCAAAAGACACCGCCTTGTGATGGGTTTTTGGGGGACCTAGCTGCTCATTTATGTAGGACGTATGGAGCCTAGGGCCTAGGAAGGGTCCTGTGTTGTTTTAAACCTCGATTTAGGGTTTCAGGTTTTCGGCTTTAGGGTTTAGGGTTCAGGTGTGTGCTGAGCTTTGGCCATTTTTGGCCTTGCAGGGGCTCTGAATGATTCGAGCCAAGCCTAGCGCAGCCGCAGCAGAAGCACTTAGGAAAACCAGCACACCCCCAATCAAAGAAGCCAGGCGAGCATCACCCATGCCGAAAGCCAAGCCGCACCCCAAACCCTTAACCTTAATCCCTAAACCCTAAACCCTAAACCCTAAACCCCAAACCCGAACCCTAAACTCCCCAAACTTAACCTTAATCCCTAAACCCTAAACTCTAGATCCTACACCCTAAATGCTTAACCTTAATCCTTAAACCCCAAAACCCAAGCCGTACCTCAAAAAGTAAAGCCGCCCGAGGAGTGGTCCCCAAACGTTGAGGCTTAAGGGTTTAGGGTTTAGGGTTTGGGGCTTAGGGGCACCCGAACCCGACGTCTAGGCACCAACTCAACCCCATATACCCTGCATAAACTCGGACCATGCATCTACTCCCGTTCTGAACCCGATTTGGAGCACTGCCACACACCGAATCTTCAAACCTGGGTGGAGGGAACCCGCGTCATGCACAGAGGTAGATACCTCCCTTAAGTTCTCTACACCCCCTAGGATTCGTAGCCGAGGCAGTGCCGGAAAAGTCTCAAGCCTTCGCGCCCGAAGCGGGAGACTGTCGTGCAGAAGTTCCGACCGCCCCCTGGATTGGAATCCGGCTTTCGGCCTTTTTTTCGAGCTTTTGTTCATCATCGCTCCGGCTCTATAGGGTTCGGATCTCAGATGGGAGTTAGGGGTTTTGGGGTGGTCCGGGGGTATAAATAAACTTGGCGGGTTTTGCTCAGATGTACTTGGCGCTCAGGGCTCTGAGTTGAGGAGTTTTCTTGGAGTGTACACCTGATCTCTCTTTCCGCGGGTCTGAATACTGGGCAGCATATCCGCTGAGTCCCTAAATTTATCCTAGGCGAACATACACTCCAAAACGCCCTTATAGACACCAAGCCCTACATCCTATACACCAAACCACAGAATCCAGGCCTTATAGAAGCCCTCACCCCGACACCCTAGGCCCAAACGCCCCCAAAAAACAATGAAGCCCGGGACCCTAGACCCTAACCCCCACACCGTATAAGCCTTAATCCCCTATCTTTTGCAACCCTTGACCCTAAACCCTAAATCCTAAACCCCCTAAAGCCTAACTCCAAAACCTTACATCCCAAACCCTAAACCCTAAA
>CAJNJA010008431.1:19690-42033 GCA_905231915.1 Symbiodinium necroappetens
TTTAGGGGTTTAGGGGTCTGGGTTTTAGGATTTAGGGGTTTAGGGGTTTAGGGGTTTAGGGTTTGACTATACAGTATCTGGATTTCAGGGTTCAGGGCTTAGGGTATGAGAAAACCACAATCTTATCTAAAGACCCCTATACTGGCAGCTTAGAACCCTAAACTTAAACCCTAAATTAAATGCTGCTTGACAAGAGCCCAGTTCATGGAATCTCAGGGGGTTCCGTTGAGGGTGTAACGTTGAAGAGCTTTCGGGCTTTTAAGGTTTATGGGTTTAGCGCTGGCTGGCCTTCGCTGGGGGGGCCCGTCTTCGTGGTTTAGGGTTTCGGGTTCAGGGTTTCGAGGTGTAGCGGTGTCGCGCTTGTGGGCTTTAGGGCTCAGGCTTGCTACTTTGGGTTTGGCCGTTGCTTTGACCAAGGTTCCCTTATCCCTAAACCCTAAACCCTAAACCCTAAAGCCTAAACCCTAAACCGAAACAAGGACAACATCCTGTGATTGCTCAGGCATTTTTTGCTGTAGAGGCTTTTCCTTCTGGGGTGCAGCTAGCTGGCCCGGTGCTTTGTAGCAACACTGCAGGTCACGGATCAGGGCCTAGGTCTAGGGTTTTGGGTTTTAGGGTTTAGGGCTTAGGGTTCGCGGGGTTATTTCTACCTCTACGCTGCGGTTGACAGGGACAGATTGATTGAAAGAGCCAACTATTCGGGTGTGCATAGCTATCGAAGTACGTTTCCCTTACAGTCCGCGGTCCGCTGCGGTTGACGGGGACAGATTGATTGAAAGAGCCAAATATTGCGGTGTGCACAGCTTTAGAAGTACGTTTCCCTTACAGTCTGCGTGTAGCTATGGTTATATTATCCCCCCCTCCCTAAGGCCCAATATGAGGAGGCGAACACGAGAAATCGACGAACGAACACAGAGGTCCGAAACCCCAACTACTGAACCTTGTGAGCACCTAAAGAGAGCCACAGAAGATGATGTGATTTTGTGCGACTTGTGCGCACGAACACAGCTCGTAGACTTTGTTGCCTAGTGTGGGATTACCCCAAACCCAAACGCAAAACCCTTAACCCTAAACCCTAAGCCTTAAAGCCCTGGAGCCCTAAACCCTAAACCCCTAAACCCTAAACCCTAAAGCCCCACAACCTAAAGCCCTACAACCTAAACCTTAAAACCCTTTAGACCGCCTCAGGCGCCAGACCCCAGGGCTTTGCTTCCCCCAGTAGGGCTCCCAAGATGGATTCTGTTGTTTCAGGGGTGTGGGGAATCTGCAACCGGGTCCCGTCTGAGCCCTAAACCCTGAAACCCTAAAGCCCTAAACCCTAAAGCCCTAAAACCCAACAGCCCTAAATCCCTAAAGCCCCAAACCCTAAAGCCCTACACCCTAAACCCCTAAACCCTAAACCTCTAAACCCTAAACCCCTAAACCCAAAGCCCTCAAGCCCCAGACCCCAACGCCCTAATCCCTAAACCCCTAAACCCTGAAGGCCCTAAATCCTAAAGCCCTAAACCCCAAAATCCCTGAAGCCCTGAACTCCTCGAAGCCACAAGCCTAGGACCTCTCGTCTGATCCCGCAGCCCAGCCGTGAGCCCCAAGAAACCCCGAAGCCCTAAGTCCTAAACCCGAAGCATTGATCCGAAAACATAAACCCTAAACCCCTAAAGCCCTAAACCCCTAAACCCTAAACTCCGAAACCACGTGATGTGTCTTCTGTTCTGACTCGGCAGGTCCTCGGGAGTCGCAGACGTCCAGCGAGACCTTGACCGGCAGGCGCTGGTTGTTGGTTTCTGTGTTTACTGATTTCGCTTCATTGATCCATCCTGCGTTTTGCGGTTTAGGGTGTAGGCGTCTACTTGTATGCAGTCGCGCTCTTGCAACCATTATGCAGTTGCTCATGGTCCCTAGGATTTCGAGCTACCTCAGAGACTCCACAATCCCGTGCTTCAGGAAGCTCCCAAAGGAAGCCTTAACAGCAAAAAACAGGCTGATCTCTGCATCCCTTACGAAACGCCTTTGGATAACGCCCTTAGAGAGCAACTCCCCGAGAAGGAACCCCCCGACTTAGTAAAAGTAGCTCAGGTTCGCAGAACCCTGTTCTAATCAACTAGCATCCTTAGAGTCTAAACCCGAAGTCAGAGATCGTAAAGGCTTATAAACCTTATACAAGCCAAATGAGATCCCTAAACCCTAAACCCTAAACTTATGAACTTTATAAAAGCCAAATTAGATCCCATTAAACAGATCTCTTTAACCAAAAACCCTATGGTGGTCCCATTAAACAAATCTCTTTAACTAAAAACCCTATGGTGAGATCCCATGAAACAGATCTCTTTAACCAAAAACCCTTTGGTGAGATCCCATTAAGCAGATCTCTTTAGCCAAAAACCCTTTGGTTGCCTAAGCTCGAACTCATGAGCTGCCGAGGCGCACGGCGAGGAAGACGGTTACGGCTGTGGCAGAGGTTTGGGTGCTGGATCCAGGTTGTAGGGTTTGGGGTTTAGGGTTTGGGGTTTTGGGGTTTAGGATTTTAGGGTTTGGGGCTTTGGGCTTTAGGGTTTGGGGTTTAGGGTTTTAGGGTTTGGGGTTTAGGGTTTGGGGTCTGGGGTTTCGGGGGTGTCGGAAACGGGCTTTACTAAGATCCTTGAGCCGCCCGTTTGCAGTTCTTAAGGTTGAGACGGTATCGAAGTTCCTGGCAGAAAGGCCTGAAGGACATGAGGCTTCGGAGGCGGCAAAGATGGTATGACGGCGCAGTCTGAATTCAGACGATGAGTTCAGATTTTCTACGGAGTTTGCATTCAGGACTCCAGAGGTGGGATGAAGGCAGGTGGGGTCATCCCAGATAAGAGTCTGTCTATAAGAGATGCTGAATCCTACCTACCCTTCATCCCACCTTTTTAAGACCCTTATGTAAATGAGAATCATGAGTTATCACAGAAGCCTTGGTTCACAATGCTGTTTCTCATTGGGTTGCCCATCAACACTATAAGATAATATCTCCCCCCAAAACCCTTCTCGAATTATCATGGCCCCTATGCTAACCTTCAACCTAAACCCTAAACCCCCAAACCCTAAAGCCCTAAGCCCTAAACCCTAAACCCTAAACCCAAAACCTTAACTCTAAAACCTAAACCCCTAAACTCTTAAAGCCCTAAACCCTAAACCCCCTAAACCCTAAACCCTAAACCCTAAGCCCGTCTGCGCGTGTATGTGCGAGATCCCGGCCCGACAGTGGAGGATCAACTCTCCGAAACCTCGAAGCCCCGTGCCGAAGACCCGTCCCTGGATGCTTCAAGTCTGAAACTAAGTTTTAGGGCGTAGGTTTGGGTTTTGGAGTTTAAGTTTAGGGGTTTAGGTTTTAGAGTTTAGGGGTGTAGGTTTTAGAGTTTAGGGGTTTAGGGTTTAGAGTTTAGGGGTCTAGGTTTCAGAGTTAGGGGTTTAGGTTTTAGGGTTATTCCAATCCGATCGAACCGAACCCGATCCAATCGAACCGACCAATCGTACGGAATCGGATCTGATCTGATCTAACCTATCATATATATATATGTGGATATGTTGTAACAGATAGTCACATACATAAATCGACAAACAAAAACGAAGACATTAATGAATGAATGAACAACAAACAAATATCAAGATATGTGTATGTATGTATGTATATATATATATATATATACATACACATACAGACATACATACGTACAGACATACATATATATACATACATACATACATACATACATACATACAGTTCATATATATATATATGTATATGCCCTTAACCCTAAACCTCGGGAGCACACGAGCCTTATAAACCCTAAACCCAAGCACCTCGAACATGTTCAAGCAGACCCTCCTTTAAGAGCAGGCGGAGCTGATCAGCGCAGTGAGACCTGGCCGCAGAATCCGCTTCACGGTTTTTGGGGGTCCTGGCAATGATTAGGGTCATTACCTTAACCCACCAAAACCGACTTTTTTGTAGGCTCCCTATAAATTCCATATTAGGGTTTGTAATAAGAACCTACAAAAAAAGCTGTAGCTTAAGGTAGGGTTTGGGTTGAGGGGCCGTTTGGGGTTTAAGGTTTGGGGGTTTCGGGTTTAGTGGTTGGGGTCTAGGCCTTTAGGAACTTGGGTTGCGGGTCCTTCCGCTCTGTTCTGCAAGCGTTCAGGCTGCGAAGTTGCAGAGAGGCCCCCCAAGAAGTACATGGCATTGGGATCAGTGGCCAACTTCAGGAGAAATAGAAGAAGGCGAACAAGGGCAGCAACATTGGTAGTAGCAGCAGCAGAAGAAGCAGTGGTCGTCCTCGTAAGCAAAGGCAACAAGAAACTTAGTCAGAAGCTCTGTTGACGACCTTAGCGATCTTAAATTGAACGCCTCAAATCGTCCGCCTCGGCCCGGTTGTACTTGAAGCAGGTGCATTGTTTCGGAAAGCAACAGGTAGGTCACACAGGTGAGGTCTTGCGTGAAGGAGTGCATTTGCTTCAGAATGAGGTTTCAATGTCAGTATTTGTTTTCATGCTGAGGCTCTGAGCAATAATCCCACGCGAAAGGTGGCACATTCCTTGCATCATCCTGTAGACGTTACTCTACACATCGGATTACACTTACACTTCTCACTACAACCTCGTGAACGGGGAATGAAGCTTTGCAACAAAGTGCCCCAGAATTCCAAGGCTTGGGCATCAGCTTCACGAATGATGTAAGCTACGCTCGCCGCAAGGAAGAGACGAGAGAAGGAGTTTCCTCCAGCAGTCTCTGGACGTAGGGCTTGCCAACCCGAAATCCAACTTTGAGGGGGGGGGGGGTTGGGGGGGGGTGAGAAGGGGTGGGTCACTGAAAAGGGAAACCGGGAATTTTTTGTGGTAACCTCCTCTGACCGTTTCGAGCGGGCCGAGGCGAAAAACCCTGTGGTCGCGATCCCTAAGCCCGTGAACCCGAAGCCCTTAAAACTAAAGCCCTAGAGCATTCAACCGCCGAACCTCCAAAATCCGAGGCTAGACCCTAAACCCTAAACCCCCAAACAAACCCTAAACCCGGAATTCAATCCACGAACCCCCCCAAAGCCGAAACTTTCTTCGGAAGCGACCGGCCGAGGCCAGTTGCCCAAGAGGTGGTTGAAAGCCCTCCAGAGCAGCGCCGCGAGTCCAGGCACAGCCCCGGAATTCTCATAAAGCTTCCTTTTGCGGTTTCCTTTTAACGGGGTAGTGTAAGTAGAGTTCTATAATGGGGTCCCTTTTAAGGGGAGTATGGAGTTCTATGATAGGGTCCTTTGTTAAGGGTAATATAGAGTTCTATAACATAGGGTCCCCTTTCAAGGGGGTTGCCATGTTGGAGCTTCTTCAATCTTCTTCAGTCAAGAGAGGAGTCAATATTGATAGACGGTGATCGATATGCACTGCTTGTGGGCGTACCTCTCTGTGTGTGTATATGGGAGTTGGACGTCGTCAAAACTTGACTAGCTAACTTGTACTGTAACTCGTAATCGGTGGTTTGAATGGACTCCAAAGGTCTCGGCCACATGTGGCACGAGGAGTTCTGTCACGGGTTTCTGTTCTTGCTCTTTCTGTGCACTGCGCGTCAGCTGTTGCATTCCAGCATACAAGGCTCCAGCACCCTAATCCTCTAAACCCTAGACCCTAACTACGCCCGAAACCCTAAACGCCAACTAAACCCTGAACCCTAAACCCCAAGCCCTAGACCCTAGACTCAAAGCCAAAAGCCTGCTGGGCTTGTTCATCCTCAATGCAATGGAGGTCCCGGAGCCGAAAGCCCTTGAAGGGTTTAGGGCTTCGGGTTTGGAGTTTCGGGTTTGGAGTTTGGGGTTCAGGGTTTTGGGTTAAGTTCAGGTTTTAAGTTAATGAGATCCTTGACAATTGCAGTGGGGACATGTCGGGCGACTTTGTCTAGGACCCTGAACTGGGGGATCTTGGAATCTCCCGTTGAGGTTCAGGGTAGGTACGGTTCGCCCGGGCCTTAATTAGAGGTTCAATGACTGACTAGTAAGTAACAATAGTGTCCTCTAAGCCTCAGTCCCTGTTTCAATCTAGTGATACCGTCATATACCCCGCTCGTCCTCGTGTCTCTGCCCTACTTGACGTGATCGCGAAGATGAAGATCAACCAGTGAGCATGATTATCCTGAGCACCTTGAACCACGCTCTGGAAGACCCCATCAGCTGCCAGCCTTCAGAGAAGCAATACGTGTTGACTATGTCGATTGTGGTGTATCAGCAGAAAGCCTCCTCGCACTCATTTATACGGCAGTTGACCTGCTGTTCCTGCGGTGCATCAGCCCGGAACTTCCGATGCCTCCGTTGCGGTCCTGCGCGCCCAGGCCGGTCCGGTTGCAACACCGAGGGTCGATCGTGCTCATGAGATACATAAATGGTGCTCCTGCCGTATCTCATTCAAAATCTTAAACCCCACTAAGTCGCAAGTCTTATTGTAAGCCCTAGACGAGAGGACCCGAGCCCCTGAACCCTCAAAATCTTTATACTCTAACCTAGCCAACCACGTTTAAGCCGAGCCCTAAACCCTGATACAAGAGCCTAACTCTAACTCAGGCGCGGCAGCTCAAATGGCGGTGCAGGGGCAGAGCCCGGCCCGTGCCTTATTGTTTTGGGGGAGAGTGCGGCGGGGCATTTAGGGGACTTCTCAGGTTCTGTAAGAGTTTAGCGCTTCCAGTTTAAGGCGCTGCCTTAAGACTTTAAGAAGGATCAAAAAGATGTTCTGTAATTAAGGGCGAAAACTAGAAGGGTGGGTTCAAAAATTCCGTTATAGGAGCTATAGGGATCTAGAAGGACCTTACACACCTTTTTTTTGGTATACGGCTATTTCAGACGGTTTCCAGAGAACAAGCTCGACAGCTTGTTTCTCAATTCCTTGGTGAGAGCTCTACCAGTTTTCCATATTTTTACTGTTTAAAGATGGAGCTTTGGGGTTTCACAGAGGCCTTGTGCCGGTTTTTGGAGGGACGTCCACGAGCAGGCCTGACTCCTAACAGTGCTACGCCCAGTAACAAGGCTCGACTTAAGAACTTCCATAGAAGCCTACCCTAAACCCCTAAACCCTGAACCCTAAACCCCAAACCCTGAGCCCTAAACCCCCAAACCCCAAACTCTAAAATCTCAAACCCCAAAGCCTAAACTGAAGAACTTTTAACATGATTCAGGTTCCTTGTGGTGCTACGAGTACTTTCGAAGATACTGCCGAACCCTACTGAAATGCCAAGGGCCTCTATGTATGTATGTATGTATGTATGTATGTATGTATGTATGTATGTATGTTATTATGTACATACATAGATAGCCATGTATGTATGTATGTATGTATGTATGTATGTATGCATTCATATATGTTTGTATGCATAAATATAAATAAATAAATAAATATATATATGAGATACCCTCTAACCGGAAAGGTCCATCCAGAGAGGACAGGGACGACAGCAGCGAAGACAGCGACATGGGCCTGGGCCTTTTGGGGCTTCGGCGCTTGGGAGATCGATGCTTTATACTGGGGACCTAAAAAGGGGACCCGAATTTGGAGAACTACCCTTCTAGAAGCCCCTTATGGATCCCTTTAAGGAATTGGGTGTAGGGCTTAGGGGTTTAGAGTTTAGGGGTTTAGGGGATTAGGGTTTAGGGTTTAGGGGTTTAGGGGATGAAGGTTCAGGGTTTAGAGTTTAGGGTGTAGGGCTTTAGGGCTCAGGTTTTAGGGTTTGGGTTTAGGCTTCAGGGTTTAGGGATTTGGGGGTGTAGGGTTTGGGGTTCAGGAGTCTTGGGACCTTTCATTACCCTCTCCACATGTGGCGGAAAAGAATCAGCTACCACGTAGGCCCGAAACCCCTCCACAACTCAGGCTGCTTGTTTGGGGGTACCCTAAACCCTAGAGCCCAAAGCCAAAGCCCTTTTGCTCCTGACGTTCTTGCTTCTACGGGTTTTTGCTGCTCTGTTCCGTTACATGGCAGTCCGTTCTGTTGGATTCTTCACCGGGCTTTGGTTGCTACGAGTCTCCGTCGTAGTTCCTTTTTGGGTTCAACCAAACAGATATCTAGGATCCTATCTAAGGTAACCGCAAAAATGAATGACGAGAGAGAGTGTTATAGGTCATACTAATAGGTATTTCCACACTTTCCTCTGCTGGCTATTCGTGGGGATATGCATGATATGCGTGGAGAGCGGTTCAAGAGGACCTACACCCTGAACTCTAGACCCGAAACCGTAGTGCGAACAAGGGCGCCAAGGCACTGTTGAAAGTATACTTAAAGGCACGAACAGCGGAGTCAAATCCTCCCAACGCCACCTGACGAACAACGGACTGCGGAGGCGGCAACATGGCGCGGCTGCGTAAGACGATGCCGCTTGCTGCCAAAAATCTCTGCAAGTTCCAACAGCGAAGAGGCTTATCTGGTTGTTCTGAAGACCGCGCGGAAGGGCTTAGAGTTTAGGGCCTACAAGGCTTTGCTCAGACGCTTCGATGGGGGGGGGGGGTGTTCGTTTTGAAGATGCGGTTCCTTTGAGCCTGGCGTTAGATTAAGTACCCTCAACCCTAAACCCTAAACCCAAAAGCCGTACTCTTCCTCCAGAGTATGGGCTCTAGATGTCGAGCGGCGGAAAAAAACCTTAGGCTTTAGGGTTTATAGGGGTTAGGGGTTTAGGGTTTAGGGGTTTAGGGTTTAGGGCCCAGCACCCCTTGGAACTAAGCCTTGAGCTTCAACCCCTCCAAAAAACTGTGAGCCCGAAGCCATAAAGCCAAGCATCGGAGCCTCAGAGCATCGTCGTGCTCTTCCGGTACCATCAGTATAGAACTATCTACTACGTGGACGGTTGAGAATAGAAAGTACTATTCCGATGGGTTCCGGATTTTGAATATGCTATAGCATACCCCTCCAACCCTGTTCTAATTGTCAAGGCCCCCAGGTTTTCTGTTGATGGTGGAAGTCCATATGTTGACAGCGAAGGCAAAGTATGTCCTCGATGTCTTCCGCATCGCGGCCGCATTCCTCTGGCAAAGACCCCTAAAACCTAAACCCTAAACAGGGATCTTAAAGCCGGGTATTTCCAAGCTCCGCGATGTGGGCTGATGTCATGGCATTCAAGCTGTGGGGGGTTGGGGGTTAAAGCCTTGGCGTAGATCCAGTGAAATCGGCAGGGAACGCATGTGCTCTTCTGGGCGTTGGAAGTTGTGATCTAGCTCTTTCTTTGTGGCTTCTGCTCTTTCGTGCAATTGGGCGTCCTTTCGTTTCTTGCAAAAACATAAGCCCATCAAGACCCTGCAGTCGTGCAGCATCTAATGCGAGGGCTAAGCCCTAAACTGGGTTGAGCCATTAACGGGCCCGAAACCCTAAAGCCTCAACGCCTAAACCCTATAAGACCCTGCCTGGACCCCAAAAGTATGTAGAATCATGGCCCCTTATAGGTTTTGGGCCATTATTTTACCTACTTTTGGGGTTTAGGTAAACCCTAAGCTCCGAAAGGGCACCCGTCCAGGTCGTAACCTCGATCAAGACAAAGCCGAACCCGATGCTGGAGCGGCGGCGGAGTTCCATTGAAATGCCATCGCCCGAAGCTTAGGATTCAGGGTTTAGGGTTTAGGAAGAATAGGCGTGTTGATTTTCATATTTTAGCCGCATAGTAGCCTGTTCATAACCTCATAGCAAGCTCATAAGAATGACCTTGGGGTTTCAGTGTTTGCATCTGGCATTGGGGGCTCAAAAATTGCACTTACCTTATTCTTTACTGCTGCTGCTGCTGCTACTACTACTACTCCTCCTCCTGCTGCTGCTGCTGCTGCTACCACTACTACGACTACTAATAGTACCACCACGACGACCACTACGACTACTACCACTACTACCACCACTACCACTACTACCACTACGACTACTACGTCCACGACGACTACTACTGCTACCACTACTACGACGACGACTGCTACTACTGCAATACTTCTTCTGCTACTATTGCTGCTTCTCGGGGGCGTAAGACCATTCGGGATCAAGGGTTTAGGAGGGTTTCAGGGCTCAGGGAGCAGAGGGGCAGAGCAGCCGCAGGATCGTTGTCGTTCTAGGGTTTTTAAGACTTAGGGTGCCGGGTTGTTGTCCTGCGTGTTTCTTTCTTGCGTTGCTATTCGCACTCTCCGACTGTCCGGCAGCTTACATAGGGCCCGCACGGTTGGAGGGTCTAATAAACTGGCTCAACAGCCACCTCCACGATAACGACTCCGAGAGCGCGAAACCCACAGGTCAAGCCCCTGTGTTTGCTGAGCCTTAATTGGGCGGTGTATTGTTGTATAACTCCTTAATCACTAATCATGGTCTTGGATAGCCCCGAAAGATCTGATTGCCATCGCCTTCTTCTAAATCGCAAAATCCATACGCTCATCGTTCCAAAGCCCGGCCAAGCCCCATCCCGAGGACGCCAAACCTGGCGCAGCTTCAGGGAGCAGCACAGGATCGGGCTGATAAAAGGGGGCTCAAGGTTGAGGGTTCATGGTTTAGTTTGTTTGGGGTTTAGGCTGTCCCCATATAATCCCAATACAGCCATACTATGGCAGACTTAAATACCCTCGTTATCCCGTCCCTGCACATGTGCTCATACTCTAACGTTTGCACACCACAGCCCTGCCGAATTTTGATGTCCCTGTACAGATCCCACCAACCTACAAGACCCTATGAAACCCTATTCCTTTATCAAGGGCTGCGCCCAGAGTCGGGCAACGCAGGCATTTCATTCGTTCATGCTTTCCTTAGTTCATGCATTCATTCTTTCATTCATTCCTTCATTCATTCCTTCCTTCATTCATTCATTCATTCATTCATTCGTTCAATCAATCAATCAATCCATCAATCAATCAATCATTCAATCATTCGTTCATTCAATCATTCATTCATTGGGCGGGGGGCAGGCAAGGACGCGGGGTTTAGGGTTTAGGCTTCTCAGTCGGAGGTGTGCAAAACCACGACGCCACCGAGCATGAGTGATCCCCGTTCCAAAATCGTGCCCGCTTGTCATGGATCGCTCCTGTCCTCAATCTTATACTTCCTGAATCCTAAACCCTAAACCCCAAACCCTAAACCCTAAAACTCCTGGTCCATAAGCTCCGTTCTGCTCTACAGAAGAGCCCCACATTCTCAAGCGTGTGGCCAGCCCCAAAATCCCAAAGCACCGTGACTTCGCAGATCTATCTAGGTTTGCCACGCCCTAGATCCTGCGCTCCGAGCCCCTCCATCCTAAACCCTTGGTTCCGAAATCCGCTTCAGCCGTGAGCCCGCGCTTAAGTCAGAAGCCGCAGTTCCCAGACATTACTGGTGTCAATGTCCGAAGTCCTACCCTGAATCTTCGGGTTTAGGGTTTAGGGTTTCGACCCGACACGGATGACGCTCGAACGCCTGAATTCAGGACGGTTCCGGTTCTACTGACATGCCAGAAACTGTGCTTTTGCAGTTTAAGCCCTAGGCCCCAAATCTGAATCCAGCACTAAGCCTGGCCCCGAGCCCTAGACCAAGCCCTAAACTACACCCTATAAATTGCCTATAATTCCTAGATCCTCAACCAAACCCCTCAATCCCAGATCTTTTGCTACACATTCAACTCTAGATCCTACTCTTAACCCCAAGAGAGGGAACCCCGGGGGGTTCTATGCGCTAGGAGAGCCCATCCGGACGAGGGCGAAACCGTGCGCTGCGGATGCTGCTCCGGTCCCTTAGCTTGTCGGGTTTAGGGCTTAGGGATCATAGGGTTTAGGGCTTAGGGATTTTAGGGTTTAGGGTTTAGGGATTATAGGGTGTAGGGTTTGGGGTGTAGACTTCACGGTTTATAGGATTTAGTTATTTGGGTTTTAGGGGTTGAAGTTCAGGGTTTAGGGGTTTAGGGTTCAGGGATTTGCAGGGTTTACAGTAGGGTTGAGGGTTTGCAGGGCTTCGGCTTTCGGCTTGATGGCTTACCCAGAAAACCCATAGACACTACTATTATGGGATTCGGTCCCAAAAGACCATCCTTAATTAGGTTTGGGGGCCTAATTCCATAATTTCTGGACCCTCTTGCTTAGGGTTGAGGGAGTCGACAATGTGAGCACTGAGGCATGCGGGGCTTTCGTCTTACTGCGGCTCTTTAGGGTTTCGGTGTTCTCGGGGTTTTAACAAAGGCTTTATTAGGGTTTAGGGGTTTAGGGGGGTAGAACAGCTTGCCTTCATGGCGTATGTATGGCTCGACTACAATCCTCCCCAAAGCCTTGTTCAAGTTATGAAGGTCCGTATGAGGGTTGAGGGCCCGGCAGTAGTTTTAGAGCATTCGGGGTTTCCAGGTCTACGGATTTAGAGGACGAGTGCTTGGGTTAGGTTTGAGCGGCGTTGGGACTTCAGCGAGGTTAAGTTTAGGATTGAGGGTCCCATTTTCTTATCAAGTTTCCGAGATGGCGGTCGCAGAGGAACGGAGTGCGGTGGTTCCTTTCCGGATAATGTAGGGGCCTAAATAACTAGAATAGGGTTATGGGGTTTCCTTATTATAATTATACTATAATGGGCCCCCAAACCCTATACTATTCTAATTATATATTAAGGCCCCTATATTATGGCTTCCGACTGAGTCGGAATTCACCAGCACCATCCTGGCTCCAACTCGCGCAAGTTCTAGATTATGAATCTCAGCCGAGCGAGCACACGCAGCTACTAAATGAACCCTGCACCCTACAAGGTGAGGTCGTATTTATGTCCGATGCCACTCCGGCCTTACTTCCCATGTCGCACCGTCCCGAACCCACAGCGGAAAACCCTTCGCGATGATAAGGCCGCACAAAGCCCTGCGCCCGACGCTGCGCCACCACCAACCCTCAACAAGAACCCTAAACCCTAAACCCTTAAACCCTCTGAACCTCTGAATCCCAAGCCAACAACTCCTACAAGCTGCCTTCCCCTCCCTAGAAACACAACAACCCTAGGCCTAACACCCAGAATCCTACTGGAGTACTGTAGTCTCAGTAAGTAGAAGATTTTTTGGGTATATCCTACCCGAAGTAGAGAGGCACTATAAGGGATTTCTGTTACCAGATACCCTAAACCCTAAACCCTCTATTGAAACGCACCCGGCGACTAGGATGCTCAACTTGGAGGTGAAGACGAGGCTCTGGCTTTGGTGTTTCCACTGCGTTGTCGACAGGGTCTGTGTCTCTGATCCCTAAACCTTAAACCCTATAAACCCTAAACCCTAAACCTTAAACCCTTAAAACAAAAACCTTAAACCCTAAACCCTAAACCCTGAACCCTAAACCCTAAACCCTGAACCCTAAACCATAAACCCTGAACCCTAGATCCGAAAGGCTAAACCCCAAACCGTGGGTGCTTCAGATTTTAGATGCGGAGCTTGGGATTGTTTATGCAGTGTGCATCGAAGAAAAAGGGAGATGGGATTAGGGTTTAGGGTTTAGGGTTTGGGGTTTAGGGAGTCATGCTTGATCTGCCCACATTACTTCCAGGGTCGGGGCCCCCTGGAGTTTTTCCCCTGACATGTCTGCCTAGATTCTAGAATCATCCCTGCCAGAGCTCGCCAAAAGGTTTAGTATCTTCGCCGCCCGTCCTGGAAAACGTACGGCTCCTCAGTAAGTTGTTTTGACAAATTTCTCTTAAAACCCCTCATAAGCCTCAATCTTAAACTTTGCCTTAAACCCGAAGCCCGAAACCAATGCGAATTGAACCCGCAAAGCTTCCAAGGTCGTCCGATGTTCTAGATTCTAGACGGCAAGATTCATGATTAAGCCTTCTGACCGGTTATGGGCAGCGGAGCAGGTTACGGTAGTTGAAGGTAAACGTTTATCGTTACCCCTGTCAGGCAGGCTCAGCGGCACGAGCAAATGCTGCGGTGGACCTTTGGTGCCTGGCACGTCCAGGTTGCATCAGAGTGAACATTCAAGCCTGCTGTGGCTTGTAGTTGGGATTTGTTTTCTGACTGGGTGTCTGACAGTGTGCAGAACGAAGTTTAGACGATCAGGTGTGAACTCAGCAGGTACCGCCAGGAATTTTTGGACAAATGGGCCAGTTACCCTAAACCCTAAGCCGTGGTTTAGGGCTCAGGGTTCAGGTTCAGTTGCTAGGGCCTTTCCTACACATCCTTGGGTCATTGGATCTGGGGTCGGGAACCCTAAACCCTAAACCTTAAAGCCCTAAATACTAAATCCTAAACCCTAGCAAGTTTCTTCTTTATCATCCTTGACACAGACGGCTGAGGGTTGGAGAGTCTTGGGCATGGGGATGTAGGGTTTGGTGGCTTCGGGGTCCAAGCCTTAAGCCTATCCACCTTAAACTGACTCTATAGACCCTAAACCTTAAACCCTCAACCTTAAATTCTAAACCCTAAACCTTATAAACCAAACCTTAAACCCTCAACCTTCAATTCTAAACCCTAAACCTTAAACCCTAAACTAAACCTTAAACCCTCAACTTTAGATTCTAAGCCCTAAACCTTCAACCCCACACTAAGCCTTAAACTCCCGGCCTGAAGCCCTAAACCCTGAACCATCGGTTCAGGGTTTAGGGTTTAGGGTTTAGGGTTTAGGGTTTAGGGTTTAGGGGTCTTTGGTAGAGGATTGGAGGGTTTCAGACATGTTTTAGGCTCTCTGTCACCCTACACCCTGAAGTCCTGAAGAGTTAGTAGTTTTAGGCTCTCTGTCACAAGAATTCCCTACAAAAGCCGCGCGCCCGAGTTTCAGAAAGGAAAACCCCATTGGGGGCAGGTGAAGATGAAGCACCAGGCGAAGGGAGCCCTCACAGCCGAGGAGGAGCGAGCTCCGGAAGGGGGCTTGGGTTCCGTCATTTTGGGTGCACCCTCTCCCCATAGGCTCCTAAGTAGTTTCTTTTTATGGTTCATATTTAGAAGCCTAGAAGGTAATCCCAAAAAGGAACTACTAAGGAGCCTATGAGTAGTAGAGTGTGCGGCTTTTGCGTGGTTCCTCAGGTTTTGTTATGTGGTGCCTTGGATCTTTTGGGCGGGAACTCCCCTAATCTCCCTGCTTGGCTGCAAGTGCAGCGGAGACTAAAGAGACGGGTTGGGGGCCCTATACGGTTTAGGGTTTAGGGTTTTAGGGTTTAGGGTTGTCCATGCCCTGCGACTTTTCGGCGTTGGATTGGAGAGGTTGGCCCTAAAGGCCTGAAGCCAAAAACCTCCCTAAGCCTTAGACCCCATTTGCCAATTTCGGGCCCTGAGGCCTCAACCCCAAGGCCCCAAACCCTCAACCCCAAGGCCCTCACGCCCTGCGTGAAGCCCAAACCGCGAACCTGAAACTGAAGGACGAAAAGACCTCAAGGGTTTAGGGGTTTGTTGTTTTTGTATAAAGTTTAGGGTTTTGTTTTTTTGGTATAGGGTTTAATCAAAGGGTCAGGAGGGGTGGAAGAGTTTAGCATAGGGGCCTTGAGAATTCAGACGGGGTTTTGCGGAATTTTATAACATAGCTATAGAGGGTTAAGAAGCGGATACTAGGTTACTAATGTTTTTCACACCACCTCCTGGTTTTGTATCAGGGGGCTAAGGCGGCTAAGGATTTAAAGAACTCTCGCTTGGAGGATCAGAGGATTTTGTTCGCGAGGGGAAGTTCGCCAACAGCTTGCAGCTAGCATCGTACCTGACGCTTTTCCGTTTGGATTTAGGTTTTTAGGCTTTCAGTTTTCCGGCGCCCTGCGCCTAAGTCCTACCATCCCAAACCTTATACGCTTTTTAGTTGGTTGCATTGGGACGCCTGTTCGGCATCCGTGGCGTATGAATGAGGCGCTCTGTTTCAAGAGGTAACTGCCCTCATTTAGAGTTCTCTACCTACCCCTAAACCCTAGAACCTTACAGCCGTGAACCTAGAACCCAAACCTAAGAAATTAAAGCCCACGCTCTTTACTGCTATCGCCCTTATAAGCCTTAAAACCCTCGCGGACATGTGCATCAGGCCACAGCCGTGCAGACGGCGTTCGCCCGGGCCGCAGGCACGGGAGTTACAGGGTGGTTCTCCAGGGCATGCTAAGGTTTAGACAATTCAGGGGCCAAGGGTATGGGGTAGTGTGCAGTGTAGCGCCTGGTGTGTATGGCTTGCAGGCGTTTCGGATTCGGCGATTTAGGGCAAGATGGTCGTAGGGTTCAGGGTTCCAGGGCTCGGGGCTCTCCTAGCCTCGAAACCCGAGGCCCGCACCCTCAAACAGCAAGCGCTGCAGCATAGACCCTCAACCCCAAGACCATGCCGAACCGAGCCAACTGACATAGCTAGCATCCGGCATAGTTTCACCGTAGTATGCCCCGCAGATTTTAGATCTTAGATTTTGGCAGAGACTGAACGAAAGTCAAGGACTGAGGCTTGAGGGGAGCTTCGAGAGACCCTCACATCTTAATGAACACACATACCAGCGCCCTTTACAAAGCTCTATAAAACTTGCGGCCGAAGCGGAATAATTCGGGGGCCAGAAGAATGACTAAGACCAATCCTTAAATCTCCTTTTTATAGGTTTAGTATAAGACACTGCGAAGCCTTACTCGACGAATGCACGGCCCCACATTGTCGAAGCCCTTGTTATGTGTGTAGTCTGAGATACCACGAAACCCTGCTCGAATAATTGCGCCCTCTACATTATACCACTACACATAGTCACACTCATGGACTCCTTGTAAGGAGCCCTCAAAAGGAAACCCCGTTCTACGTTCTACGACTCTACTGATATTCAGGCCCCATAAAGTATCGAAGCCCGCGGCGCAGGCTCCGGCGGTGAGATCCTGAGCGAGTCTGGGCTTTTCTGGCTCCTTGGCTCATTGTGTCTTCGGGGTATAGTCTCCGTGGGTTTCTAGACCCCAAAACTTGAGCCATTAACCCTAAGCCCTTCTGTCTTCTTCACCTCTTGTAAACCTCAACTCCCAAAACCCTAAAGCCCAACAGCCCAAACCCCAAACCCTAAACCCCTGCGCTGTTGAAATGCACGAGAGTGGGGCCTGGAAGAGAACATTCTTGGAGATTTGCGGCCTCAGGGTGGTTTAGGGTTTAGGGTTTAGGGTTTGATGCAGCTTCCTTCAGGCTTTGCGGGTGTTTTCTCTGGTTTTCGGAAGGTTTTATCCGTGTTTCGTAGGGTTTCTACTGTGAGTCTAGGGAGGAGTGGGTTATAGGGGTTCGATAACCATAAACCCTAAACCCTAAGATTCATATGAGGGCTAGGATAGGATGTAGAGGTTTGGAGGAAGCCAACGTTCTGACATAAACCGGATCCCTGGGTTGAGGGTTTAGGGGTTTAAGGTTTGGGGGTGTAGGGGTTTAGTAGGGTTTAGGGTTTGGAGGTTTAGGGTTTAGGGTGTAGGGTAGGGGTTTAGTAGGGTTTAGGAGTTTAGGGTTTCGGGGTTTAGTAGGGTTTAGGGTTTAGGGGTTTTGGGCTTAGGAGAGTAGGATTTAAGTCGGGTTTAGTCGGGTTTAGTAGGGTTTAGGGTTCAGGTGTGTGCCCTTCGCCTGCAGAAGGGGCCAGGCATCCATTCTCGGCTTTAGGGCTTCAGAGTTAGGGTGTTGGGTTGAAGTTTATGGGTTTAGGGTTTAGGGGTTTAGGCCTTCGGAGTTAGGGTGTTGGGTTGAGGGTTCATTGTTTGTAGTTTATGGGTTTAGTTCCGGGTTCAGCGTCTAGGGTCGCCCACTAGTCTAGGACATTTTCAGGTGGGTAGTTACGGTTATAGGAGCCTTATAGAAGGTCTATCTACCTTATAGAAGCTTTAAGGGAAGCCCTATATACCCTAAACTCCCCACCTGTAGTTTCCTTTCACCAGATCCCTAAACCCTAAACCCTAAACCCTAAACCCTAGACCCTAAACCCTAAACCCTGCTAATTTTTGTTCCTCGTTGCAGCTGCTGAGGTGCTTGACTGACCTCGGTCTGACAGGCTCAATCACGGCTTACGGTTTAGGGTTTGGGGTTTAGGGTTTAGGGTTTAGGGTTTAGGGTTTTCGGTGTTCGGCACTTGGGCTTTGGAATGTTGAGGGTTTAGGGTTTAGGGTTTGGCAGTATCGGTTGCAGTTTTGGGGGGCTTTGGGGTTTTGGAAAATTGGGGCTGCAACTGGCCCAAAACCTAGTCCCTAAGCCCCGAAACCCTAAAACCCTAGATTACACGTTCGGGTTGCGGGGCCAGGAGGCAGTGGCGTTTGGGGGGCTGAGCCTCGTGCCTTGGATTTTGGGGTCTCTAGGGTCTAGAGGCGTGAAGAAGACGGTTGAGGGCCCCTGAACCCTGACGAAACCCAAAGCCGTACTTTGGAGTTTTAGAGTTTGAACCAGCGCTTGGGCACAGCCGAGCTCCTCTTCCACATCCGGGAGCTACTTGGCCGAGCCTCTACGAGGGCTCTTTCAAGAGGAAGCAGAGCGCCACCGCCAGGTGTTTGACGAGGAAGTATGAATTTAGGGTTTAGGGTTTAGGGTTAGTGTTGAACCTAGTGGTCTCCCAGTATGGGAAGTGTCGCTCGAAGCAGCTCTTCGGTATACAGTCGGCCTGAAGGAAGCGGCGCGCTGGGCCTCTGGTACATGGCCGGACTGTGCACCAGGACCCTCGTGGACCGGGCGGCACGCTGGAGGGCGTCCCCTAAACCCTAAACCCCTAAACCCTAAACCTAAACCCTAAACCTCACCGGCACGATCACTTCCTTCTTTCCACCGATGTCGACGCTTCGCAGTACCAACGGTTCCCGAAAGACATCCTGACAGGCCTGGCGCAGCCTGTGGGTGTGATGCGTGACCTGAGTCCAAAGCCCTAAACTTTTGATCCAAAATCCTGAAGTTGCAGACTGTTAAAGCCTCGAGCCCTAAACCCCGAGACCCTAAACCAAGCTAAGCTGAAATCCTCTAATGCCATCCTATGCTTGGAGGTTCAGTAGTAGGTGCTGGATCTGTGGGGTTGTGCGTCCTCTACTACGGGTTATGCTTGTAGTTATCCTACTTATAACCCCATTAAAACAAGCTGCCCATGAACCTCCAAGTAGTAGACCCTGAACCTTAAATCCTAAGCCATGAACCCTAAACCCTAAACCCCTGAACCTTAAACCCTAAACCCTAAACCCCTAAACCCTTAACCTTATCCCTATACTTTAGATCTGCTTTGCGCGATAGGAGCGACGGTGCTTCAGCGTCGGGAGGTCTGGCGCCAGGCGATCCAACATGCTGGGGCAGTTTCGGGGTCGAGGGATTTAGAGTCTTAGGGTCTGAGGGCTTTAGGAGTTTTGGGGGTTCGGGGGTTTAGGGTCTTAGGGTTTAGGGCTTTCGGGTTTAGAGTCTTAGGGTTGAGGGTTTGTGGTTTAGGGTCTTAGGGTTTTAGGAGTTTGGGGTTCAGGACTTTTCGTTTCAGGTGTTTCAGGCTTTTTGGAGTTTCCGTGCTCTTACGGATTCTGATCTTAGGGTTTTAGGGTTTAGAGATGTCGAGTGTGAGGGTTTTCCGGGGTCAAGGGCATTAGAATTTCGGCTGCAGGGTTGCGTTATAGAGGCCAGAATGAATAACTTAACTATCAATACTATTCCTTAGGGTTCCTTTTTTTCAAACTACCAAATATATATATATATATACTCAAACCCCATTCTTGTTGCTAAGGCCCCCATGTTAAACCGTATAAATCCCTTAGGGTAAACTGACCCTAAACCTCCTCAGACTTTACCTAAAACCCCAAAAAGTAGATACAAGAATGGCCCAACATACAGGTTTCAGGCCCTAAACCCTAAACCCTAAACCCTAGAAAGGGCCATTACACTCAAAAAAAACCCTAGTAAACCCCAATAGCCCTGAGCCCTTCCGGGTGTGGAACCTTAGGTTTGGGGTTTAGGGCTTCGGACGTAAGGTTTCAGGGTTCTAAATCTCCGGGATTCAGGGTTTAGGGTCTAGGGTTGATCCTATGGAACCCGTAGAAGACCTTCGTCGAACCCACAAGCAAGAAGCCTTCAAAAACCTTACAACCCCGTAACAGCTACCTTTTCGAAGCCCGTGAAGGCCTCAAAGCTAAACCCTTAAACCCCAAACCCCGTAACCCTAAACCCTTAAACCCTAAACTCGTAATCCTAAACCCTAAACCCACTATATAAACCCGCAAAGCCCTTGTGAACATGTGAAGAAGTCATCAGGTGGCCCTGTCTTTCGGACATCCAGAACCCAACGAAGAGGCCGTGTTACGTATGGTTTGGGGCTTTATGGGTGTAACGGTCTCAGGGCCTTGGGGTTTTAAGGATTTAGGGTGTTAGGGGTTCAGGGGTTGAGTGTTTTAGGGCTCGAGGGCTTCAGGGTTTATATTGCTCTTCGGGGACTAGGCTTTGGATCCTCAGTTCTGGGTTTTTATGAGTTCAACCGGCTTAGTGCTCACAGTGCTCTACAGGTTTTGGGCTTACATTTGAGGGTACCCTAAACCATAACAGAAAGGACTGTTGTGTGGGATGGCCATAAACCCCATCATGACGAGACTACCCGGACCCCGGCAACTGCAGCCCGCAACCTGTGGGTCTGGGACGAAGACCAGTGACTGCTACTGAACCCTTAGGGTTCAAGTAGTCCTTATTTATGGTTTTTGGGCGTTTTTGGGGCCCAAAGTCCTTAAATAATGATTACTTGGACCCTGAGGGGAATGTATAGGATTTAGGGTTTAGGAGTTGCCATGTCAGTGCACACGAGCCCTGAGGGTCTAGCGCAAGCTGGGCAGAACGCCGGTGCAACATGTGGAGTTTGATTGATTACCCCTAGGCCTCAGTAGTTCCTTTCTGGGATTGCCTTATAGGACTCTAAATAAAAGCCACAATTTAGAACTACTTAGGGGCCTATGGGTAGACGACAATAGCATCCCTAGCCCTAAGGGTCCAAATAATCATAAATTAAGGACTTTGGGGCCCAAAAACCATAAACAAGGACTACTTGGACCCTTAGGGTAAGCTCCCAGCCCTTAACCCAAGAAGCCCTAGCTCCCGCCCCCGGCTCCTCTCCGCCCCCAGCCACGGCGAGGCCTGAACTCAAAAACGTTTAGAGAATGAGACCTGGAAGCCAAGCCCCAAGAGGGCTCTATTATGGCTTCGGGGTTTATTTGGGGGTTTGGGGGCTTCGACGGGTTCAGGTTGCAGGGGTTTGGGGATTGCAGGGGTTTGCGTTTTGGGGTTTGGGCGTCGGGGAGGTTGACTAACTAGGGGTTTTCGTAATCATAGGAGAGGGTGGTGCGGTGTAGTATACGACTCATTCTACAGGGACGAGAAGGGGAGATGATTACTACTAATCCTGACATCTACCAGCCGGGACCCTAAACCCTGAACCCTAAAGCCTACTAAAATCTTAAACCCTTAACCCTAAACCGTCTTAAACCCGAGATGATTTGAGGCGGAGGGTTCCGACCTCCTCGAAGAAGAGCGGCTGCAGGCGGTGGGTCGGTAAAATGATAGGGGCCATAACCCTAAACCCTACATGTATCCGAAAAGACCTACTTTTTTTTGGGCTCCTTATTGGGGTTTCTACATAGAGTCCCTTAAAATGGTAGGTCTTTTGGGCCACAGGTAAGCCCCAACGCGGTTTAGGGTTTGGGTTGATGATTTAGGGTTTAGGGTGTTATGAGTTCTCAAGAAAAGTGTTCCGTGCGGGTCTATGGGGTCCAGCATAATGGCCTCGATATTCAGAATGGCGGTGTCCTACTATATATATATATACTTTAACTTAGGTACGGACGGTGACTGTCCATATTGCAGTTCAGCGTTGAAGAGCACGTATATACTTTAACTTAGGTAGGGACGGTGACTGTCCATATTGCAGTTCAGCGTTGAAGAGCACAGCGTTCAGGAGTGTAAGTTTGGTTCGCAGGGCTCAGGGTCGAGGAGTTTAGAGTTTAAGGCTTAGGTGGCAGGGTTTAGGGTTTAGTCGTTTTGGAGTTTCGAGCTGGAGGTTTTGGGGTGGGTTGGGGCTTGGGGCGTGGAGTCTTCGCTGTATTGTAATTAGGGTTTAGGGTTTAGGGTAATTAGAGTCTGCAGCCAGTCGCTCCAACAGGAACACCCAAAGGCACAAGAAGCTCCGGACAGGACTGGACGAAGCTTTGAATGCGGATGAGTCACGCTCGGCCGAGTCAGGGGATCCATGATGTTGATGTTGGGAGAAACTCCTAAGCCCAGCTGTGGAACAAGACTGAAGGCAAAACAGGTTCTCCTTCAAGGCTAAACTCTATACTCGTAGCTATACTCTGCTCTAAAGATCAAGCCGTGAGCCCTCCACCCGATATCCACAACCTATCATAGAACCTTTGGAGACATGCACATAGGAACCCTTAAGGCAGCATGACTCTAAACCCTCTCTTCGGGATGCTTGAAGTGCAGGTTAAGAAGGTTCCAGAAGGGAGCGGCATCTCGCAACAGGACCCTGG
>CAJNJA010008432.1:0-15445 GCA_905231915.1 Symbiodinium necroappetens
CGTCACCCCGGGCAAGGGCGGCACCAAGGACGAGAACGGCCTGCCCATCTACAACACCGTCCAGGACGCGGTCGACGACACCGGCGCCAGCGCCACCATGATCTTCGTCCCGCCCCCCTTCACGGGCGACGCCATCCTCGAGGCGATCGACGCGAACATCGCGCTCATCGTCGCCGTCACCGAGGGCGTCCCCGTTCAGGACATGGTCCGCGTCCGCCACGTGCTCGACGAGGTCAACGCCGGCCGCTCCGCGAAAGACCGCATCTACCTCGTCGGCCCCAACTGCCCGGGCGTCATCACGCCGGGTCCCAAGACCGGCTCGGGCGACTCCGCGAACGACACGTACACCAACGCCGGCTGCAAAATCGGCATCATGCCCGGCTACATCAACAAGCACATCTCCGAAGCGCCCGCCGGCAAGGCCGTCGGCATCGTCTCCCGCTCCGGCACGCTCACCTACGAGGCCGTCTGGCAGACCAGCTCCCTCGGCCTCGCGCAGAGCACCTGCATCGGCATCGGCGGCGACCCCGTCCGCGGCATGGGCTTCATCGAGTGCCTCGAGCTCTTCGAGGCCGACCCCGACACCCACGCCATCCTCATGATCGGCGAGATCGGCGGCACCGACGAAGAGGCGGCCGCCGAGTACGCGAAGCAGAACGTCACGAAGCCGCTCGCCTCGTTCATCGCGGGCCGCACCGCGCCCCCCGGCAAGCGAATGGGCCACGCCGGCGCGATCATCTCTGGCGGCGAGGGCACGGCCGATTCCAAGATCGACGCCCTCCGCAAGGCCGGCTTCGAGATCGCGGAGACCCCGGCGGACATGGGCGGCGCCATGGCGCGCGCCATGAAGCTCGAGCCCGTGGGCGCCTGATCCGGCCGCGAATACTTGATCCTCAGGCCGCGAGCGACCACCCCTCGCCCGCGTCGGCCTCGCCCGCGTCGAGCACCTCGCCCCGCGTGAGCTCGACCGTCGTGCGCACGGGGTCCTCGCCGATATCCGTCCGCGCGCCGCGGACTTCCCCGCAGAACGAGAGCGTCGCGCCCTCGGTCTCCAGCGTGGCGGTGTACCGGTTGCCGATGCGGACGTCGCCGAGGTCGGCGCAGGCGCCGGTGAACTCGACGGTCACGCCGCCGTCGCACTGCGCGACGAGCCTGGCCTCGATGGCGGAGGCGAACCCGTCGTCGAACAGGACGTGCACCTCGACCGGCGCGTGCTCGGTACAGGCGATCTCGAAAAGCTGCTGCGCGTGGTCCGTCGGCATGTCGCGGGCTCCGGGTTCCCGAATCGGTCGCCGCCGCACGCTCACACAAACGCGTGCGGCTCAACCCGGAGCCTATCGTCCGCCCCGGTCAGGGCCGACGGGCGGAGACGAAGACCGGCGCGACCGGCGAGCGCCTGGGCGCGTGGTGCGGGTTGCCCGGTCCGAGAACCGCGTTCACGCGGCCATCGTCTTCCGGCGTTCTCTCTGGACGTGGTTCACGATGCGCTCGAAGCGCGTCATCTCCTTGCCGAAGTCGACCTGGTTGGGCCACTCGACGAGGCGGAAGCCGAGCGACGTCTTGTTCTCCGTGCGCTCCGTGTCGCCCTCGTAAATCGTCACGCTGAACTCACGCACGTGCTCGAGCACGCAGAGCAGTGCGAAGGGGCGCGGGTCCAGCTCCGTCGAGAACGTCGCGAACATCCGCGTCCCGGGCTTGTGCCGCGTCCCCTTGTGCCCCTCGAGCACGACGGCGATCCCGAGCGCCGAGGCGTCCTGGATCTCGCCGGTCGCGAGCTTCTTCGTCCCCGGCCCCGCCGCCTCGTCCTCCTGCGTCGCGACCATCACCACCGGCACCGAATAGAAGCCGCTGAACTCCGTGCGGAACGCCTTGCGGCGCTGCACCGAGCGCACGCCGGCTTTGGTGGCGAGCACCTTGACCGCCTTCGGGTTCCCCTCGACCGGCTCGCTCCCGGAGACCGTCCCGGTGAACTCGAACGCCTCGTCGCTCGCGACGAAGAACCCGGTGAAGGCGGTCCCCTCGCCGAATTCGAACGCCTTGTTCGGCTTCACGGGGACCTCGAACTCGATCGTGTCCTTGAGCTTGCTCAGGAACCGGCCGTGGACGACGGTCTCGCCGCCGGGCGCATCGAAATGCATCTCGATGCCCGTCTGCTTGGTGCACGCGTTGGTGATCATCCACTGGGGCTGCTCGTCGGTGGCCTGGTTCATCGGTTCGTCGCTCCACAAAAGGCCGACCGCGCAACGCCCCGTCCGATCGACGCGTGCGCGGTGTTCAATCTTCAACCAAAACCTCGTCACAATCGGCGGTCGCGTCGAGCGCCGGGCCGGTGAACCACCCAATTCTGTGTGTCAAAGGGCGTTGCCTCTGGCAGATGCGCCGATCCGAGAAGCGCGCTGCGCCGGTCCGCTAACCCGCGAGACGGCGCAAGCGCTCCCGCTCCACCTCGTTGATGAACCGCTCGAAGCGGAACACCTCCCGACCGTACACCGGCTTGCCCGGCCACGGCGTGATCTTCAGACCCAGCCGTGTCTTCTCACCCTCGAACATCACGGCCACGTGACGCACCTCGGTCAGGAAGCAGAACGGCTCCTCGCCCTTGCTCGCGTCGAACGTCACGAAGACCATGTCCCCGCGCTTCACGGCGCGCTCGATGTTCTCCTCGATCATCACGCCCAGGCCCGTCGCGCTGCTCTCGATCACCTCGCCGCGGATCCGGAACGCGTCGATCGGGCTCGCGTACGGCTTCGTGCTCGTCGCGACGTGGATCTCCGCCTGAATGTCGTAGTTCCCCGCGAGCGTGATGCGGTAGGCGTTGCGCCGCTGGCTCGTCGTCACCTCGCCCAAACGGTCGACGACCAGCCCCTCGACCTTCTTCGCCTCGTTCAACTCGAGCCCGCGCTTCGCCTCGCGCACCTCGCACAGGAACGAGTGCACCCCGCTCTCCGTCACGACGTACGCCGTGAGCACGTGGCCCGGCTCGATCGGCTTCGCCCCGCCCCATTCGCGCTTGGGCATCTCGATCTCGAGCAGACGCGTCCCCTCAGATTCGCGGAGGAACCGGCCCCGGTACGTGACCAGCTCGCCCGACATCGACTGGCGGTGCAGTTCCACCGGCAGGTTCCGGCTGCACGCGTCGCCGAGCAGATCGGTCTGTTGTTTCGCGCTGAGGGTCACGATGGGGGTCTTTCGGCAGCACTCGCGAGCGATCCCGGGCGCACCGACGCCGGAGTGGCGATCGGAGCCCCGCTCCTTTGTTCTCGTCGTGTTCCGCCGCGGACTTGACGGCCCTCCCCGATTCCGACGGCCCGACCGCCGGTTATCGGACGCCACCGATTCGCCACGAAGATCGATTTTTTTTCGATCCCATCACCCCTCATCGCATGCGATGACGCCCCGCGCGGCCAACCCCGCTCACGTCGCGCCAGGCCCGCTCGATCGCGCCCCGCAACGCCCGCGCCCTGCCCTTTCGCAGCGGCCGAAAAAATCCGGCGGCCCGCGACTGAACCCTGTGTAACCGCTTTCCGTACAACGACATCAGAGAGTGTGCGAGCGGACACGCACGCGGCAACCAGGCCCGAAAGTCTCACACACGGGACGGATCTCTCTGGCGTTCTTTTCTCTCTTCGGGAACGCCTCCCGCACGAGACGCACAGGGCACGACCTCACTCCTGCTGGTTGCCAGCTCTCTTCTTTCAGGCGAGGCGATCGCGGCGGTGCTCCTCCAGGCCGCGATCGCCTTTTTTCATGCGCACACAACGTCCCCGGGCGATATACACAACATCACCATGCCCCAGCGCCGCACCGCCCGATCTGTTGTGTCATCGCTCGCGCTCGCCGCCGCCCTCCTCGGGCCGGCCGCGTGCTCCGCGCCGGAGCGCACCCCCATCGACACCATCGGGACCTACGCCGGGCCGGACGCGTCCCTCGTGGCCATCACGGGCAACCACCTCGCCGTCTTCACCGCGCCGACGGGCGGCTGGAGCGTCAGCCTCGACGACAAGCGCCCCGCCTACCGCGAGACGCACGTGTTCGTGACCCTGCGCAAACCCGACCCGACGCTCATGGTGAGCCAGGCCCTCGTCGAGCACCGCGTCGACACCACGGTCGAGCTCGACACGAGCATCGGCGTCTTCGCCCGCGTGCTCGAGCACGGCGCCGAGACCGCCGGCGTCCCGTACCGACGGGCCGTCTCCGCTCAGGGCGCCCGGTAGCGCCGGGCCAGCTGGCGGAGCGATTCCTTGTCCTGATCCCGACGCGCCGACTGGACGAGCCCGTCCACCATCGCCTTGGCCGCGTCTCGCCCGAGCAGCCGCGACACCGTCGGGGCGAGGTCCTCCGCGTCCTGCACGATGCTCGCCGCCCGCACGTTCTCGCTCAGCGCCCGCACGATCTCCGTGCGCTCGGTCGAGCCCAGCGTCGGCCGGATCACCTGCCACAGCGTGTCCACGTCGCGGTCCCCGAGCTCGTCGGCGCGGATCAGCGCCTCCGCCAGATCGAAGAGCAGTTCCGCGTCCCCCGCCCGCTGCGCCGCGCCGAAGGCCGCCCGCGCGAGCGCCGGATCGATCGGCTCGCCCCCCTCCGACACCTGCTGCGTTTTCGCCTTCGCGAGCTGCACCGCCGTGGCGTCGCGGCCCATCATCACGAGCAGCCCCGCCGCCTCGCCCAGCGCCCGCCCCTTGATCGCCGCCTGCATCTCGCTCTCGAGCGTCGCGGCGCCGGCCAGCGAGACCGGCTCCTCCGAGCGGGGCGAGGGCAGCCCGATCACCTTGAGCGGGTCGCCGAAGTAGTTGACCTTCCACACCGTCGTCCGCGATTCCGCCCGCGCCGCGCCGCCCATCGGCATCGACGTGAACAGCCGACGCAGCAGCTTGTCGCAGGGCACGAAGGCGGTGACGTACGGCTCATCCACCGAGCCGACGTAGATGTACGCGCCGTTGTCGATGAAACGCCCCGCGATGTTGCGGTCGCCGTTCAAGCGCTGGGCGCTGTACGAGTGGATGAAGTGCACGATCGCCGGGACCTCCAGCGTCGGCACGTCGTGCCCGTAGAGGCTGCCGTTGTTCACGTCGAACCGGTCGAAGCGACCGCTCGTGTTCACGTGGACGAACCCCGCGTTCACGCCGAACCGCACCGAGTTCCGCCACGAGACCGGCGAGTTCGACGGCGGGTGCAGCGCGAGCGTCGGCCACTCCACCGCCCGCGTGAGCGTCTCCGCCTCGCGCAGCGCGTAGGGCGGCGCGAAACGCTCGTCGTACCCGTCGAACATCCACGCGCCGTTGGGCAGCAGGAACAGCGCGCACATCGCGCTGTACGCGCTCGCGCTCGCGTCCCCGAAGATCATCCCCGCGTACGCGTACCGACGGCCCACCCCGTGTCGGCCGATCCGGTCCGTCACCGCCATCACCTCCCCCTTCTCGCGGTACCGCGTCGGCAGGTCCATCGCGAGCGTCACCGCCTCGATCGCGTCGCCCAGACGGTTCCACGACCACCCGCACGAATCCAGCCCCGCGCGCAGGCTCGCGTCCAGCGTCTCGAGCTCCTCGTCGGTCATCATCCCGCCCACGCGCCCGGGCTTCGCGTCCGTCCAGATCGTCACCTGCCCCCGCCCCGACGCCAGCGCGAGCCCCGCCACCCACGACGGGTCACGCTCGCTCACCACCACCGCGCCGAGCGGCGAAAAGTTGCTCGCCTTCCAGAGCTCGAGCAGCGACGCCATGTCCGTCTGCTCCCACGAACGCGCCATCGCCCGCTCGTACCGCTCGCGGACGCCCAGGTCCTCGCCCTCGGGCGCGGCCCACCGCACGACCCGCGCCGGCTCGTACGCGCGCACGAACCGGCCGATCCGCTCCCGCGCCTCGGGCGTGCCGTCGTCGATCAGCACCGGGAACCGCACCTTGAGCGTCCACGACTCGATCGCGCTCGCGTAGCTCGCCTCGTCGGGAACGATCACCACGTCCGCCCCGTCCGCGATCGACACGCGGATCGACTGCGCCCGCTCGCCCAGCTGGCGCAGCGACGCGAGCGTCGCCTCCTCGTTCGCCTGCGCCAGCGCGACGCCCGAGCACCCAAGCGAGAGCGCGAGCGTCAGGCCCGCGCGGACCGCACGTTTCAGGAAAAATGCCATACCCAAGTCTACCGGCGCGGATCAGAACGGACGCTTCGTGGGGTTCACAACAGCGTTGTCCCGCCCGCAGACGATCACGTCCGCGATCTCCACCGCCTCCGCGAACGATTCCCGCGCCAGCTCCAGGTCCGCCGCGCCCTTGGGGATCTTGCCCCGCTCCAGGTGCTCGATCGTCGGCACCGCGTCCCCCGCGAGGAGCACCGTCATCCGCGGGTCCGCCAGGATCAGCCCCGTGAGCCCGGGCGAGACGCCGGGAAGAGGGAACAGGTCGATGCCCTCCGCGATCGAGTCCGGCGCCGCGGCGCACCGCTGGAGCATCGCGATGTCCAGCTCCAGCGCCGCCTTGAGCTCGCGGTCACCCTCTTCTTCGGCGTCGCGGTACGACGCGACCATCGGCACGCCCACCGCCTCGCGCTCCCGCTCCGCGACGAGCCACGACGCCTTCTCAAAGAGGTCGAGCCCGCGCCGCACGTCCGGGCGGAAGCTGGTGAGGAACACGTGCGTCACGTCCTTCGGCTCGATCCCCGCCCGCTCCGCGAGCCGCGGCCCCAGGATCGACGCCGGCAGCCCCGGGTCGACGATCAGCGTCACGTCCCCAGCGCGCGCGAGCACCGTGGTCGCGTGCCCGGTGCGCACCGGCTCGCGCTCGTTGCGGAGGTCGTGCGCCGCCATCGCGCCGATCGAAATCACCCGCCACTCGAGGCTCACGCGTACTCCATGAGTTTGCGGAGAACGTCGGACCCCTCCGCCTTCTTCGCGCGGAGCCGCTCGATCACGCTCTCGGGCACCATCGTGGAGAGGACGGACAGGTCGTCGCCCATCGCCGTGACCTGGCGGATGAGCGTGGAGGAGGTGTACGCGAAGTCCTGCCCCGCGACGACGAACGCCGTCTCGAGCCCGCCCACCTGCCGGTTCGTGATCGCCTGCTGGATCTCGCTCTGCAGGTCCGAGAGGTTGCGGATGCCCTTGAGCAGCGCCGTCGCGCCGATCTCCTTCGCGAAATCCGCGGTCAGGCCGTCGTAGGAGACCACCTCGACCGGCGCAAAGTCCGGCGCGGCCTTGACCATCGCCTCGACCTCGTACCGGACCATCTCCCGACGCTCGTCCTGCGTGAAGAGCGTCTCCTTGGCCGGGTTCTGCCCGATGCCGACAATCACGCGGTCGAACATCTTCCGCCCGCGCTTTACGACGTCCAGGTGCCCGAAGGTCACCGGGTCGAAGCTACCGGGGTAGAAGGCGGTGTGGGGTGCGTTCGTGGGGCTCATAACGAATCCGATTCGGCCGCCTCTGGGGCGGGCGAGTGGGAAAAACTTCCGGGGGACGGGGTGAATCCTACCCCAATCCGCGCAGCCGGACCCCGCGGAGCCCCTTTCCCATCCCCCGCATTGACCCCCCCTTCACCGGATGGAACATTGGGGTAACCGCATTCGAATTCCTCCTCCCTTCCGAATGAAGCCCGCGACGGACGCCTCCCCCGTCGCGGGCGTTTTTTTATTCTGACCGTGCAAAAAAACACCCCGGACCATCCCGGCCCGGGGCGTTCGAGGAGTGTGATGATGATTCGTTCAGCCGATCACGCGAGCGCCGGCACCGCCGGGAAGTCGCTCACCGTCTCGTTCACGTGGTTGAACACGTTCGTGTAGATGTTCAGCGCGTAGTTCGCGATCACCTCCACGACCTGCGCGTCCGTGTACCCCGCGTCCTTGAACGCCTTGAGGTCCGCGTCCGTCACGAAGCCCTTCTTCTCGTTGATCGCCACCGCGAAGTCGCGCAGCGCGTCGAGCTTGGCGTCGCCCGTCGAGTCGCCCGAGCGGGCCGCGACGGTCTGGTCCTCGCTCAGGCCCTCGCCCTTGCCGATCGCCGTGTGGGCCGCGACGCAGTAGTCGCAGCTGTTCGCCTCGCCGATGGCCAGCGCGATCGTCTCGCGTTCCTTGCCGCTGAGCGTGCCCTTCTTCGTCGCCCCGGCGAGGCCGAGGTACGTCTCGAGCCCAACCGGCGAGTTCGCCATGCCCTTGAAGATGTTGAATTCCATCCCCTTGAGCGGGCCTTCGAAGATTTCCTTGACGCGTCCGGTGGCGTTCTTCGGATCGATGGTGCTGAGTCGTGCCATGGTGGGTCTCCTTTGCGTGCTCTGGTGGTTTCGGCCGGGCCTCGCCCGACCGGTTCGTGTCGGTGTCTGTCTCACTCCGATGCCGGGCCGCCCCGCCGGGTTACATATCCGATCACGGGATACTATTGGAGCGACCTCAGACGCCCGTCCCGGCCGATTCTCGGCGGATCAGGGGGCGAGCGGGCGAGGGGCAGGAACCCATGAGCCACACCATCGAGCCGCTCGACACCACCGCGCGGAGATACCGAGCCGACCTCCACTGCCATTCCCGCGCCTCCAGCGCGCCGGTGATCCCCGCGCTGGGACTCATCGACATGCCCGAGTGCTACACGCCGCCCGAGAAGCTCTACGAGCAAGCGATCGCCCGCGGGATGGACGTCGTCACCATCACCGACCACGACGAGATCTCGGGCGTGATGGAACTCGTCGACCGCGGCTTCCAGAACGTGATCACGGGCGAGGAGGTCACCGTCTACTTCCCCGAGGACCGGTGCAAGCTGCACGTGCTCGTCTGGACACTCACGCCCGATCAGCACGAGCAGATCGCCAAGCTCGACCTGCGGGAGGACGTCTACGAGTTTGCGCACTGGCTGCACGAACAGCACCTTCCCCACGCGTTCGCGCACCCGCTCTACGTCCAGAACGGCAAGCTGAAGCGTTGGCACCTGGAGCGGTGCGCGCTGTTGTTTAAGGGATGGGAGACGCTCAACGGCGCGCACTCCGGCGCGCACCGGACGGTCGTCGAGCGGTACATCCAGTCCCTCACGCCCGAGCGCATCGAGCAGCTCGCCATCGACCACGCCATCCGCCCCCTCTGGCACCGCCCGTGGCACAAGGCCGTCAGCGCCGGCTCGGACGACCACGCGCTCATGAACGTCGGCCAGACGTTCACGGAAGTGCGCACGCCGGACGAGCTCACCGCCCAGGGCTTCATCGCCCGCGTCATGGAAGGCCGGGCAACGGTGGGGGGGCAGGCGGGCCACTCCGCCCTGCTCGCGCACCAGCTCACGACCGTCGGCATCAACTACTACGCCGACCAGCTCAACGAAGAGCGCTCCCCGCGCACCCGCTACATCGCCGCCAAGCTCGGGCGCTTCGCCGGCGTCGCGATGCCCAAACCCTCCAAGCTCGCGCTCGTCACGGACACCGCCGCCCGCAAGCTCTTCCGGCGCAAGAAGAAGTCGCTCCCCATCACGCGGGCCCTCCAAGACACGCTGGGCCCCGTCCTCGAGAAGTACCCGGACCTCCGCGAGCGGCTCGACCCGAGCACGTGGCCCGACGGCGCCCCCAACGCCTCGCACGACCGCATGGCGGACTTCACGAACGATCTCACCGTCGCCCTCTCCGGCGCGATGGCGAGCAGCGCCGTCCAGGCCATCCGCTCGCGCGACAAGGTCGGCATCGTCGACCACCTCATCTCCTACGCCGTCGTCCACGCCGCCCAGATCCCGTACCTCTTCTCCATGTTCCACCAGAACAAGGAGCGCCACATGCTCGAGACGCTCGAGCACGAGTCCGCGCTCCTCGGCTCCGGCGTCTCCGCGCTCGACCGCCCCATGAAGCTCGCCCTCTTCACGGACACCCTGGGCGACGTCAACGGCGTCTGCCGCTTCATCCACGACGTCGCCGAGCACGCCAACGCGACCGGACGCGAGCTGGACGTCATCACGAGCACGTCCAACACCACGCCCGACGCGCCGAACATCCACAACTTCGCCCCCGTCTTCGCCACGCGCCTCCCGAAATACCCCGAGCTGGAGGTCGTCCTCCCCCCCCTCATGCGCCTGCTCCGCCACGTCGACCGCACCCAGCCGGACGTCATCCACATCGCCACGCCGGGCCCCGTCGGCGTCATCGGCTACCTCGCGGCCCGCATGCTCCGCATCCCCGTGCTGGGCGTCTACCACACCGACTTCCCCGCCTACATCAACCACCTCTTCGGCGACCACACGCTCACCGGCATCACCGAGAGCTACATGAAGCTCTTCTACACCCCCTTCACGCGCATCTTCACCCGCTCGGAGGCCTACGCCGAGTCCCTCGCGAAGCTCGGCCTGCCCAAGAACCGCCTCGGCGCGCTCACGCCCGGCGTCGAGACGAAGCAGTTCAGCCCCTCGTTCCGCGACGAGGGCATCTGGGGCGAGATCTCGCGCAAGGGCCACGACCAGCTCGCCCGCGAGAGCGTCAAGTGCCTCTACGTCGGCCGCGTCTCGGTTGAGAAGAACATGCCCATGCTCGTCTCCGTCTGGAAAGCCGTCATGCGCCGGTGCGCGAGCGAGGGGCTCAGCGCGGACCTCGTCGTCGTCGGCGACGGGCCCTACCGATCCGAGATGCAGCGCCAGCTCACCGGGCGCAACGCCCACTTCCTCGGCTACCGCAAGGGCCGCGAGCTCTCGACGCTCTACGCCAGCTCCGACCTGTTCGTCTTCCCCTCGACGACGGACACGCTGGGGCAGGTCGTCCTCGAGGCGCAGTCCTCGGGACTCCCGGTCATCGTCACCGACGAGGGCGGCCCGAAGGAGGTCGTGAAACACGACGAGACCGGCGCGGTCATCCCCGTCGATCACCAGGACGACTGGATCGACCGCCTCGTCGCGCTGATCCGCGACGGCGACACCCGCCGCGCGATGGGCGCGAGAGCGCACGAGCACGTCAAGCAGTACGACATCAAGATCGCCTTCGAGGACTTCTGGACCGCCCACACCGAGGCGTGGCACGAGCACCTGGGCAGCCTGGGCATCGCGGGCGAGTCCGCCGGCAGCCCGGCGCCGACCACCAAGCCGCGACAGCGCTCCTGAGAGCGTGCACAGAAAAACCCGCGCCGGGCGGATTCGACACCCGGCGCGGGTCACTTCACATGCACGGCCCGTTTCCGTCCGCGCATTTCAGATCATCCGATCACGCGCGACGGCGGCGCACCGACGCGAGCCCGCCGAGCCCGAGCAGCGCCACAGCGCCGGGAGCCGGGACGAGGCTCGTGTTGTCGATCGCCAGGCCGTCGATGTTGTTGTAGGTGAAGTACGCGTAGCGGTTGCCGCCCACGGCGCCCGGGATCGTGTCCTCGGCGTTGCCGCCGCGGGTCACGGTGTAGATGAGGCTCCCGCCGTCGTCGTACAGGTTGTAGTCCACCGAGAGCAGGCCGCCGTCCTCGTAGAAGACGGTCTCGAAGGTGTGCCAGCCGCTCGACGCGATGGTGTGGTTGTGCCCCATGTTCTCCATCGTCAGCTTGAAGTCGTTGTAGCCGAGGTCCGTGTTGTTGGACGCGTTGACGACGAGGTCCGTCCCGATCACGCCGACGTGCCAGATGAAGTCGCGCTGGTGGTTCCCGTCCGAGCCGTTCGCGGCCGTCGAGAAGTCGAAGCCCATCCCGTCCGTCCACGTGGTGTCGAGGTAGATGTCCTGCGAGACGGTGAACCCGCCGTCGAAATCGGAGCTGTACCCGCCCAGACGCGAGAAGGGGCTGCCGGCGCCGAGCGACGGGTTCCCGAAGACGTCCTGGCCCACCACGAGGTTCGTGATGATCGCGTGGCCGCTGCCGTCGCTGGAGGTGATCCCGTTCGTCCCCGACGCGACGCGCATGATGTCGCCGCCGCTGAAGTTGTTCCAGTTGTCGCCGCCGGGCATCCAGCCGGAATCCTCGAAGCCCTCGAAGTGCGGGGCCGCCGCCGAGGCGGACGCGGCGAAGCAGGCGGTGACGATCAGTGTGCTGGCAAGTTTCATGACGATTCTTCTCTCTTGTTCAACGTTCGAACCAATGAAATCCACCGCCCACCACGGGCGGCGTCCCGTTTCGGGAAGAGCCGCGTTCATACTGAGAATCGATGGGGCGCACGCACGGACAACCGCCCGCCTCAACTCCATGAATCGCTGCGGGGGAGCACAAAGACACGCCGCTTCGCAGGGGCGTGCTCGATCGGATTGCCGTACGGTCGCGTCTCTCTCACTCAACAATAGCGAACCGTGTTTTCCCAGCCCTATCTTGGTCGCCCATCCGTCGATATGCAAACATATTGTTATGAAAAGCGTGAATATGTTTGGCGGAACCCCGCTCAATCAGCGTCCGCCGCCCCTTCTCGCCCTGAAAAACGCCCGCAGCATCTCCCCGGACTCCTCCGCCATCACCCCGCGCACCACCGGCAGCCGGTGGTTCAGCCGCTCGTCCTGCGCGATCTCGTAGAGCGAGACGATCGCCCCCGCCTTCGGGTCGTCCGCCCCGTACACCAGCCGCCCCACCCGCGCGTTCACGATCGCCCCCGCGCACATCACGCACGGCTCGAGCGTGACCACCAGCGTGCACTCGTTGAGCCGCCAGTCGCCGATCGCCCTCGCCGCGGCACGGATCGCGTCGATCTCCGCGTGCGCCACCGGGTCGTCGTCCGCCTCGCGCCGGTTCGCGCCCTCGCCCAGGATCTCGCCCGTGGCCGTCCGGTACACCACCGCGCCCACGGGCACCTCGCCCGCCTCCGACGCGGCCCGCGCGAGCTCCAGCGCGAGCCCCATCGCGCGCTCGTCGAACGCGCTCGCCTGCTCGGACCCGCCGCTCATCGCCGCTCCGCCCCGCCCGCCACGCGGCTCGCCGGCACGAACCGCATCAGCACGATCCCGAACTCGAACAGCGCGTACAGCGCCGCGCCGAGCAGGAGCATCGACATCGGGTCCTGCGGCGTCAGCACCGCCCCCGCCACGCCGCACCCGAAGACGATGTGCCGCCGGTACTTCGTCAGCTCACTCGACTCCACGATCCCCACCCACCCGAGCAGCATGAGCACCACCGGCAGCTGGAACGCAAGCGCGAAGACGATCCCCAGCATGAACACCAGGCTGATGTACTCCCCGATGCGGTACTCCTGCGCGATCAGCCCGTCGCCACGGAGCGGCACGCCGAGCGTCCGAGCCCCGTCGATGCGGATCCGCAGCTCGTTCAGCCGCTCGTTCACCCACATCTCGCCGACGGCCGGCGCCTCCGGCTCCGCGCCGAGCACCGGGACCTCCGAGAGCGTGATCCCCGGCGGCAGCGCCGCCGACGCGGGCGTAACGTCCTGCGCGATCCCCGTCCCGAACGAGATCAGGAAATACAGCGACACCGGCAGCAGGATGTAGTAGAGGAACGCGATCCCCAGCGCCGTCATCACCCCGCTCAGCGGCAGCAGGAAGTACACGAACCGCTTCTCCGCCTGGTACAGCCCCGGCGCGATGAACAGCCACAGCTGGAACAGCACCCACGGCATCCCCACGATCAGCGCGAGCACGAGCGAGACCTTCAGGTACGCCCCGAACGTCTCGAGCGGGCTCGTCGCGAGCAGCTTCGTCGGCTGGTCCGCCGCGACGAGCTGCTCCCGGAGCGGGACGATCAGGAAATCGATGAGCGGCCCGCCGAAAGCGAGCCCGAGGATCACGAGCGGGACGATCCCCGCCAGCGCGAAGACCACCCGCTTCCGGAGCTCCTCCAGGTGGTCCCCGAGGGACATGACCGCGAAATCGTGGGGTGTCGTGCTCACCGTGATGGGTGAAAATAGCACGTCCGGAGGGCCAAAGAACACGGGGCGGCCCCGTCCCGCCCGAACAGGCGGCAAATATTCCAATTCTCGGGGGTCTTGGCGACCGAACCCACACCCGGACGCGTCAACATGGAACGGATGGCAACACAGACGCACGTGAGGGCGGGCCACTCGACAGGCCCGATCGGCCAGGACGCCGTCCAGGCCCTGTGGCAGACGCACCGACGGTGGGTCGCGGCCATCCTCCTCGCGCACAAGCCGCGAGAGACTGAACTCGAAGATCTCCTCCAGGACGTCGCCATGACCGTGGTCCAGAACATCGCCAACCTCAAAGACCCCGCCGCGGTGCGCCCGTGGCTCCGGACCATCGCCGTCAACGCCGCCCGCACCTCCGGACGGCGCGTCAGCGCCCGCAAGCGCAACCTCCCCGAGACCGGCTACGAGCCCGATCACGTCTCCTGCGCGCCGGAATCCGACGACACGCTCGTCCGCGGCCGGCGGGCCCTGCAACTCGCCCGCGCCCTGCCCCCGGAGTACCGCGAGCCGCTGCTCCTCCGCGCCGTCCGCGGCATGAGCTACCGCCAGATCGCCGACACGCTCTCGCTCCCCGTCACCACCATCGAGACCCGCCTCGCCCGCGCCCGACGCATGCTCCGCGAAGACATCGAGCGCGACGAGCAGGCACAGAACCTCCCCTTCGATCCATCCGCAGAGGGATCCGCATGAACAACGACGCCAACGACAACACAAACATCGAGCGGCCGACCCGCGAGGACATCCTCATCGGCCGCATCACCGACGGCGAGGCCACGCCCAACGACTGGGCGGAGATCGAGTCCATCGCCGGACGCGACGCCACCGTCTGGCACCGTCTGGCCGAATCCCAGCGCACCCACGCGCGCACCGAGGCCGCGGTCGAAGACGCGATCGCCATCGCCGAGCTCATCGACATCCCGGACCTCCGGCGCGTGCGCCGGCCCTTCGTCGCGACCGTGCGCGAGTACGCCGGCTGGGCGCTCGCCGCGTCCCTCGCCGTCGCGCTCACGATCACCGTCGTCAACAACGCGCGATCCGCCGCCACGCCGACCGGCCCGGCCATCGCCGACAACGGAACCGGCGCCCGCCCCGGCGTCATCCCCGCCGGCGACATGGATCTCAACGACTCCGGCGCCACCAACCACTTCGTCGGCTACAACACCGCGCAGGGCTACGACACCTACCTCCAGCACGGCTACGAGGAGGGCTACGTCCTCAGCGCCCAGCCCCCCGTCGTGCAGCGCGCCACCCGCCTCCCGGACGGCACCTACGACGTCATTTTCTCGAGAACGCATTTCGAGCGACGGAATGTGCCCGATCTCAACATCTACCGCGTCACTCCTGATGAGTGGGGCACGCTCCACATCGTGCCCGAAGAGGACGAAGCCAGGACCATCCCCGTCCAGCAGATCTTCTGAGAGATCGCGACCACCCAGAACCACACGACGCGCCAGGGCGCGTCAACCGCAAGCCACCCCGCAGGAGACGAAACCATGACCACCCTTTTCACCGCCGCCACGATCGCCGCCGCCGCCGGCGTCCTCTCGTGCCCCTCGCACAAAGAGAAGTCCGACGCCCCGACGCGCACCGAGACCACCATCCGCTACGTCCACGCCCCCGCCGCGCCGGCGGCCCCCTCCGCCGCCGCGGCGCCCTGCGCCCCAGCGGCCCCCT
>CAJNJA010008433.1:0-15445 GCA_905231915.1 Symbiodinium necroappetens
GGTTTGAGGGTTTAGGGTTTTGGGCTGTAGGGTTGGGTTTGCGGTGGTAGGGTTTTAGCTCTTACTGTTTAAGGTTTTCTACTGGCTTGATGGTTGTTGTCTCAACCTTATACCCCTTTATTGGTTTTCCCGGTGGTGCTTTCCGTGACCACAGGATTTTGGGGCTCCTAAACCCTAAACTCTAAACCCTAAGTTTTCAACGACCTTCGGGGGGGGGGGTTCTTATGGGCTCAGGGACTTGGAGTAGACCCGCTGCGCCTGTGAATGCCTAGCTCATGCAGTCTGAGGGTGTTTACTGTAGAGGTTCTTAATAGTTAGAATAGGGTTTGGGGGGAATACCATACTATAAATATAATAAGGAGTCCACAAAATATTATAGGTAATTATAAAGACCCCTATATTATTCGACCCGACCCCTATATTGCTCGACCTTGTGCGAAATTCTTATGCTCGGAATCTTAGTCCGACTTGGAGTTTGGCTTCGAAGGTGAGCTTTTCATCCCAGGTAGCCCTTAAAGGGGACCCTTCTTAACCCCTACTTCTGGCTCTCTTACAAGGGACCATTGAGAGGGTCTATATCCCCAAGGGTCCCCCGAAGCCTAAGTCCTACTTCAGGGTTTGGGGCTTTGGGGTTGAGGCTTTGAGGCGAAACGGCGTCAGTGGGTCGGGGGGTTTGCTTCTAGGGGGTGCAGGGGTTTTTAACTTCAGGGCCTGGCCTTCAACCCTGAATCTAGTATCACAGCCCTTACCCTCAAAGGACTCATATTTGAAGGCTTTTGGGCCCAACGACCCCATTATATAAGGCTTTGGGGATAGTTTGATGCTAAGGGTACTACAGGGCTCGGTTCGAACGTTGCTATAGCATGTCCCGACACCCTATTCTTCTTATGAAGGTCCGGCATGGCGGGTGGATACCTGACCCCAAAGAAAGCCCGAAGCACTGCAGTCAGGGCTTAAGGTTCCCTAAAGCCCTACCTCCAAACCCTTAAAGTGACTTCCGGAAAGTTGGAACATAGATGAAAGGATGGTTTGTGTCGGGATTCCCTATAGCTTAAACTGATTATGGGACGTTAGGGCAATGATGTTCCGACTGCTGGCATTTTATTGTAAACACTGTAAACATAGCCCTCTGCCACCCTCCTAAAACCAATTGCTATGCCTGGCCACTGCGGAGGTGTGGCCTCTCCGGCGTCGCAGGTGCATGGTTCAGAGGGGTCGGGCCTCGTACAGGTGTTTTGCATAAGTATAATGCTTCAAGGAGTTCTCTTTCAGGACTGTTAAAGCTTGAGTGATCGTGGTTAGGATGCGTTGAGCTCTTGAGCCGCAGCGGACTGCAGATAGCCATGCGGATGTGTAGCCTTCATCCGGCCATGTGATGTATGGAGCTTTCTACATCCATTGGCTCCTAGAGGTTCAAAATTGAGGGCCGTGCGTTGTTTCTGCACTGTATTGGGTTTGGAGTGTCGCGCCGAGAGCAGCAACAGTAGCTTATACCTAGGTCGCAAACCTTACACCCCAAGCGCAACAACCCAGAAGCAACTTGAGGCCGAAAAGTATTAACCTGGTCTAACAACCTGAACCCCCCAACCCAAGCTAAACCCCAAACCATAAACCCTACACCCTGAACCCCTAAACCCAAACTAAGCCCCTAAACCCAAACTAAACCCCCTAAAGCCCCAAACGCTAAACCCTGCCAACGGCTTTGTGATCCAGTACATGGAGAACGGATTGGCTGAGAATTTGCCACTCGTTTTGGGGACCGAGGTCTTGAAGCCAACCTTTTCGAAGCACAGGGACGATTCGTTGGGCACCAAGGGCAACTCTGAGTGACTTGATTGCGTACTTGAGATGATCGTTGACGCTACGGGCTACATCATCAACTCGGGAGAGACTATGGAATCGCTCTCCTTTAAGGACCCCTTCCCATTGAGCCCAATACTCCTTGATTAAGGAATATACCTTAAATTATAGGGACCTTAGTATTCTGATTTAGGGCATATTCCTTAATTAAGGGGTATTGGGCTCTCTGGGTTGCACAAGAAGACGGTGGAATGTCTTGTCCACTGCGGAATCGACATCTGAAGGCCTGGCTCATACGAAGAGGTATGCAAAAAGGTTTTCGCTTCTTTCATGAAGGAGAAAGCTTCGGTTTAGGGTTTAGGGTTTTAGGGTCTAGGGTTTAGGGTCCTTTTCACAACCGACAGGGACTTCATCCAACTGATGTCGGGAGACGAAGAGGCAAAGAAAGTCTTGAGGTTCTTCCGCGAGAAATTCGTCTTCGGCGGCGTATTGATCATCGGTACCCTTAAAACCCTAAAGCCCTAAAATCCTAAAGCTCTAAAACCCTGAAGCCCTAAACCCAAACTCTAAACCCTAAACCCTAAAACCCGAAATCCCTGAAGCCCTAAACTCAAACTCAGAACGGCGCCCAGGGGCCCACCTTTCCGAGCTGCCCGAGCTCACCAGCTCAGAGCAGCTAGGGGCTCGAGTTTGTTTGGTGCGGCTTTTGGGGTTTGAGGGTTCAATGTTTAGAGTTTTTGTGTTTTTTTTCTTGGGTGGTTTAGGGGTTCAGGGTTTAGGGGTGAGGGGTTTGGGGTTGAGAGTTTAATTCAATTGAGGTTTTTCATGGGCTTTAGGGCTTAACTCAGGTTTGCAAGGTGTTTAGGGTTTAATTTAGCTGCAGTTTTCAGGGTTTTTAGGGTTCAATTGAGGTTTTCAGGGTGTTCAGGGTTTAATTCAGGTCTTCAGGGGTGTTTAGGGTAAAGGGCCAAGAGTTCAGGGTTTGGGATATACTTACCCTTACCCTCAAAGGACTCATATCTTTAAGGCTTTTGGGCCCAAAGACCCTATTAGTCCCTATTATAGAAGCTAAGGGTACTATAGGGCTCAGGGTGTTTGGGGTGTACTTCAGGTCTTCAAAAGGGCCTGCAGTTCAGGGTGACCCGGCCGTAGGGGATAAGATCTACTTAAACCCTAAAGAACCTACTTTTCTATGGTTCCTTAATATGACTTCCTTATGTAAACTAAGTCCTTATAATGGTAGGTTATTTTGGGGGGTCGGGAGTAAGACTCGGAGTGCAGGATTTTGCGGATTTTGTGTGGGTGCTCTGGGCTTTGGGTGCGTTGTTGACAGCCTGGTCTTTGCGGGGTGTAGATCCATTCACTCACTTCTCGTAGAGTTCCAGCCTCTTTGGGAGTGCTAACCCTAAGCCCTAAACCCCTAAACCCCAAACCCCTCAACCCTAAACCCTTTACCCTATACCCCCCAAACCCTAGACCCTACACCCCTAACCCCTAAACACAAAAACCTATACCCCCAAACCCTAAACCTTAAACCAAATAAACCCTAAACCCTATATTGCAAACCCTAAACCTCACTTATACCCTATACCCTAACGCCTAAACCCCAAACCATAAACCCTAAGCCTTAAACCCTATACCCCTAAACCCTAAACCCACCCTCAACCCGGTTTTAACTTGTTTGGAGCGCTAGGTGGTTGAATTTGTTATCTGGTGCTGGGTATTTTGAGCCTAATGAGGGTTCTCGTCGTCATGCGCTTACGGTTTCGGGTTTGGGGTTTAGGGTTTAGGGCTCAGGAAATTTTGCTACAGAAACAGCCAGCCAAAAGAAGCCCTAAACCCCATAACGCCCCAGACGTTCACACCCGCAACTTTCAAGACCTACTTGTGAAGTCTCGGTCACAACAGCCCGGTCTCTGGACAGAGATACGATTCCCAGAGAACCCAATACCCCTTAATTAAGGAATATACCTTAAATTATCGGGGCCTTAATATTATGATTTAAGGTAATATTCCTTAATTAAGGGGTATTGGGTTCTCTGGGTTGTCTTAGAAGATCGCCGAAACTCCAAAGGTGGCGAAAGCCTGAGAATCCTTATACGCTCGAAACCCTAAGAACCCCAACTAGAAGCTCTCTGCAACCCTGAGAGCCATAAACCCCAAATCCTGCACCCATGACCGCTAGCCTAAAACTCTGGACCTTTAAACCTCAAGCACTACAACTAAGCCCTAAACCCCAATGCCCAACGAACCCCAGGCAGCGTTTGCGGTCGGGTCGCAGGGTGCAGCGTCAAACCCGTGAGGCACACCTGCCTAGAACAGTTTAGGGTCTAATCGTCTAACGTTTCGGGGTTTAGGGTTTACTTGTAGGGTCGTTTTGAATTCAGGGCTTTCTGGCGTTTAGGGTGTACCACCTACCTTGTAGGGCTACGTATTCTGGTTTCTATAGCGACGTCCTCGAACAAAGGTAGGTTGGTGGGCCACAGGTAGGGGTTTGGGGTTTAAGGTTTGTTTAGGGTTTAGTTGTGTTCGGATTGAGGGTTTTTTTGGTCTTTAGGGTTCAAAGTTTTTGGAGCGGGAGAGAGCTGAGGGCTTTTGGATTGCAGAGACCCCAGTTTGAGGGGGGTTTAGGGTTTAGGGGTTCAGGTTTAGGGGTTTAGGGGTTTAGGGGTTTAGGGTTTGGGGTTTAGGGTTTAAGTTTAGGGCAGTTAGGGTGTCCTTCGATTCCTTTGATTTTGTGCAATTCAGACGACCACATGGTGGCTGGGAATCACTACTGGAAGAATAGCGACGGTGAAGCTGCGATGCCGCGGCTGGTGCCGCACGGGTCCGACGAGGACGCATTCCCGGCGTTGCACATGGGGCCTTCGTTCTCGCTGCCGGTGCCTGCGCCCCTGCACCGCTCGCCCAGTGAGCGCGTCCTTGTGTACTGTACGTCGCTTCTTTCAGTAACCACCATGGGATTGAAGGGGCGCCGCGTCACATGAGCTTCGCCTACGCCACGAGAGGCCCGGATAAGGGAAGACATCAGTAGGCTTCTTGGGCTTTCTAGTGTAGGATCTAGGGCTGAGGCTTAAAGTATACTCCTTAAAGAATTCTTTAGTAGAAGCGCGGTATAACACACCCCAAACCCTAAACCCTAAACCCTTAGTACGGTATAATACACTCCAAGTCCCTGTGATATTACACAATGTTTTGGTTGTCTTTCGGACAGAGGGTTGTAAGGTCCAGGCTTGAGTGCCTTATGGCCGCAGGCTTGCATAGGGTTTGGCGCGTTTTGGGCTTTGGGGTTTGGGATGGTTTAGGGTTTCTAGGCGTGGAAGCTCTAAACCTGATGCCCTGACCCCTAAATTGCTAAACACAGGAAGTTACACACCAGGAAATCCAGAAAGCACGTTGCACATCCAGCTTACTTAAGCCCTAAACCCCAAAAGCCCTAACCCTAAACCCTAAACCCTTCTGGGGGAGGAGCTTCGGAAAAGAGGCGACCACTACACTTTAAAACAAAAACCCTAATACCCTAAACCCCAAAAAGCCCTAAACCGGAGCTTAGCACCTAAGCCCTCACCTCCCGGTCAGCCGGGTAAGCTCCTCAACAGAACCCCTCTAACACCGAACCCGCACCCCTGAACTCCACCCTAAACCCTAAACCCTATAAACCCTATAAACCCTAAACCCTGAACCCTAAAACCCTGAACTCTTAAACCCCAGGCCGGTGAAGCCGGAAATTTTTACATCCTAAACCCTAAACTCCAAAAAACCGTGAACCCTACACCCTACATCCTAAACCCTAGACCCTAAACCCTTCATCCTACACCCTAAACTCCAAAAAGCAGTGACCCCTAAACCCTAAACCCTACATCCTAAACCCGAAAATCTAAACCCTACATCCTAAGCCCTAAACCCTACATCCTAAACCCTAAACCCCAAAAACCTTACATCCTACACCCGAAGCTCTAAAAAGCCGTGAACCCCACATCTCCGAACATCGGCGTCGGCCAGGGACCAAAGGGCCAGGGCCTGGTTGCCTTCGACGTCCGCGCGCCCGCGTCGGTGGTCCTGGAACGTCCTGGGCCTCGGCTTCTAAGGGTTCCTTTTGAGGGATCCTTTTGAGGGATCCTTTGGAGGGTTTAGGGTTTAGGGTTTAGGTTTAGGGTTTAGGGTTTAGGGTTCTATAAAGGTTTGGGGTTCAGGGTTTTAGGTTTAGGGTTTAGGGTTTAGGGTTCTATAAAGGTTGGGGTTCAGGGTTTTAGGTTTAGGGTTTAGGGTTCCTCTTGAGGGTTCTTGTCAGAGATCCTTGTAGTAGGAGGTTTAGGGTTTAGGGTTGCGGGGTGGAGCGTTCTTGAAGATTTTCTTCCTGGGTTCAAGGCTCGAGTCTCGGGCTGTTGAACATTTGGGTTGCTGTGCATTTTCTGGTTTGTGGTTGAGGTGTTTAGTAAGTTTAGTATACGGGCCGAACAGATATTGATACTGTTGATGATATAAATCCTGGATTACCTTAAAGTAGTCCGGAGAAAGTTATGCCTTGGAAATGTGTTGATTTTGTTGTTGGAGTGGGTTAGGGCTTAAGATTTCGGCCCTTGCAAGTTGCACGGCTTCTATACCCTAAGCGCTTCCATAACACGTTTCTTCAACCCCTATAAGAGGCTTCCTAGACGCAAAGTCAGAGCATTCGGTCGCTAGCTATACCCGAACCAGGGAAGCCTGCTTTCTCCAAAACGGGTGCTGAACCCAGCCCCCCAAAACCTATGTCCTTAGGATAATTTTACTTATATATTATACTTAAATTGATGGTATAATCTGCCCCAAAACCCTGTTAGAATTCTTGAGGCCCCTAGTACATAACATGGACCCCTATCCGAGATCGTTTATAAACCTTTCAAGAACCCTCTTCTGATTAGCCAGTTTTGCTGGCACATGTTCTCAAAGGCATGCGGCTGTCAGCAATCTGCACACAAGGCAAGACCTCGGTGATGTCAACTACACTCACAGCCTGCAGTTGCACTTGTTCAATCCTACGTGCCAGCCACATGGTATCCAAACACCATGAAGCCCCACCCATGAAAACTGTCGATAGAGGAGGCTCCAGGAAAGAGTGACGTGTAGAGTGGAGGACGTAGTGCAAAATACTTGTTCACCCTAGTCCAGTATGCAACATGTCGTCGGTGAGCTTAAGCTTCACACCCTAGACCCTCCATTCAAATCGAATGCCAACCCTCAACCCTAAACCCTCAACCCGACAATCCTTTGACCCTAGACCCGAAAAAGCCTTTACAACCCGGCCGGACCCCCGGTCCTAAATCCCACACGGGAGAGTGCTAAATCCTACGCCCCAGATGCACCTGAAGCCCGCCCTAAACCCTAAGCCCTAAACCCTCAACCCCTAAACCCTAATCCCTAACACTAAACCCTAAACCCTAAACCCTAAACCCTGAAGCCCGAAGCAGCAGCTCGCAAGCCCAGGAGCCTTAAACCCCTACATGTTATGCCTTAAAGCCGGTAGCGCAGATGCTGAACTCAACATTCATCTTCGTATTAGTAGTAATGTTCAACTCAATATGGGACTTTCCGAAAATTAGGGTACCTTATAATAAGGATTCTACTATTTAGGGTACTATATGCTGAACTCGACCAGGATTCCTAGAGTCTCCCTTGCAGTTCCTTGTGCGGGTTTAGGGTTTAGGGCTTAGGGTTTAGGGTTTAGAGTTTAGGGGCCTCATAGGATCCGAAATTTGCAGTTGGTTAAACCAGAAAAGGAGCTACAATGGAGACTATAGCTAATTACCGTAAACCCTAATTAAACGCAAAAGCAACAAAAAGAGTGCGAGCTGAGGTTTAGCGGATTTCGCGAACTATCCTTCGATGATTCCTGTGGTGCGAAAGGCGCAGCACTGGATCACAGGAGGGTTTAGATGTCAGGAGTTTAGGGTTGAGGGTTTAGGGCCTACCCATAGGCTCCATAGTAGTTCCTTTTTGGGTTTCTACTTAGGATCCTTATAAGGTAACCCCAAAAAGGAACTACTATGGAGCCTATGGGTAGGGCATAGAGTCTCCCAGAGGCTTGGGGTGGGTTTGGGATGTTAGGAGGGCTTTGTTCTCACCCCAAAAAGGAGCTGTGCGAACATTTCTTGTGTCTCGCACTCGACAACCACTCTCTTGAAAACGCTGGGAGAGTCTCGCTTCGTGCTTGAGGCGGTTGTTCATCTTAGCCACGTGGCGGATGTGCCTTTGGCTGCACTGATGCATTGACTCATAAGTTCAAGTAGTTTCAGACTTGTTATGGGTACCTGAGCTTTGATCTTTTAGTTCATGATTACATTTTGGGCCATCGTCGCACTGAGCAATCGTGGCAGAAGATGCAGGGACTGTAACCCCTAATCTCTAAAACTCGAACCAAGGCTAACAACTCGTAAACTCTGCACACTCTAACACCCAACATACCCTAAATCTTCAATCCTACCTGTAGTCTCCATGGTGGTTCCTTTTTGGAGTTACCTTTTGGGATCCTATAATAAACATAGCACAGGTTAAGCCAACAACAGGGAATTACCTTGGAGACTATAGGTAAACCGTATCATCTTCGAACCCCAACCCCGACCCAAGCCCGAAACCCTGAGCCCCAAGCCCTAAACCCCGAAACCCTGAGCCCAAAACCTCTACCTTTATCCTTACCCTCAAAGGACTCATATTTTAAGGCTTTTGGGCGGTTATCGAACCCTATAGATCCCTTGAAGGATGGTGGGCTTACCCCACACCCCTAAACCTTGAACCCCAAACCCTAAACCCTAAACCCTAAACCCCTAAAGCCCAAACCCTAAACCGTAAAACCCTAAACCCCAAAAACCCTAAACCCTAAACCCTAAAACCCTAAACCCCTAAAGCCCTAAAGCCCGAAACCCTAAACCCTAAACCCTAAAACCCCAAAGCCGAAAACCCTCAACCCTAAACCCCTAAAGCCCTAAAGCCCCTAAAACCGAAAGCTTGGGAGCCCAGGATGGCACGCTCACCGCGCACTGCAGCTACCGGATCTCCCGGCTCCTTGGGTCGTTTCGGGTTCTGGGTTTATTTAGGGTTTAGGAGAGTATTTAGGGTTTATAGGGTTTATAGGGTTTATAGGGTTTATAGGGTTTATAGGGTTTATAGGGTTTAGGGTTTAGGTTTTAGGGTTTACAGGGCTTATAGGGTTTAGGGTTTAGAGTATTTAGGGTTTAGGGTTTAGAGTATTTAGGGTTTAGGTTTATAGGGTTTAGGGTTTAGAGTATTTGGGATTTAGGATTTAAAGGGCTTAGGGTTTAGAGTATGTAGGGTTTAGGGTTTAGGGTCTAGGGTTTAAACAAGGTTTAGAGTATTTAGGGTTTAGGGTTTAGCGTATTTAGTGTTTAGGGCCTTAGGGTTCAGGGTTTAGGGGTTAGGGTTTAGTGTGTGTGTGTGTGTAGGGTTTAGGGGGTTTAGGGTTTAGGGCTTAGAGTATTTATGGTTTAGGGTTTGGAGTATTTAGTGTTTAGGGGTTAGGGTTTAGAGCGTTTAGGGTTTAGGGTGTAGGGTTTAGAATATGAATTTAGCGCTGTGGCCGATGATTTAAGGTTGAATGTTACTTGTCTTATTACAACTGCTTTTGTTATTATGATTATTGTTAATACCGAACTAATTTTGATCATTTATTGTCATCATCAGTATCACCATTGTTGTTATTGTTGTAGTGCTATTGTCCTTACCGTCATTCTCATTGTTGTCATTGATATTGTTGTTATGACTACTTGGAACATGGCTTGAGGATGGGTGCAGCAGGGCTTCCCTATTCTTTGCCCTAGGAGTCTGAAAACAGCCCAATTTCTGGTATACGCCTCTGGGTGTAGGGCTCCGGGCTTGCAGGCTTTCGAGTTCAGGGCAGGTTTGAGTGGTTGAGGGTCCATGGGTTTTGGGGTTCAGGGGCTTAGGTTTTCAGGGGTCGCTGGACTTTAGCTTAGCTGCGGCTTACTGCTTACACGGTTTGTAGCAGCGTGTCGAGCCTCGAGGTTTCATGAGTCGTTTTGTTCGGGAGTATCCTTAAGGGTTCCATTGATACTTCGATGCCTTGCCGTTTGACGACTAACGTCCCTAATCCCTAACACCCTGAGCGTTAACCCTAATCCCGAACGCTCTGAGCATGAACCCTAAGCCCGGGGGTCTTGGATATCGGAGTAGCCCTCCATAGCCATTTGGGGACTCTAAACCCCTAAACCCCAAACCCGAAACCTTAAGCCCCTAGACCCGAAGCCCCTGAATCCTAAATATGGGCGAGGTTCTGCTTGGGGTCGTGGAAGCCTAGGATTTCGGAACTTAGGCTGGCTAGTGGCGTCTAGTGACGGCCGCGAAACAGAATAATTCCGCTGAAAAAGGAAAGTTGGGCTATACGGCGCCTTGAGTGAGGGGTATCGGGCTCTCCGCTCCTTGTCGGGATATGGTGGTTTGCAGGTGAACCCATAGTCAATTATACTCAGGGTTGCTAACAAGCAAACTTCAGACCTCAGATAAAGATGAGCCTGTCACAAGCTCCTTTCAACACCCTGACTAACCCCTAAACCATAAGCCGCCTAAACCCGAAACGGCCGCCTAAGCCCGAAACACTAAACCCTGAGCTCCTAACCGTAAGTCCCCAAAACCCAATGCCTTTCAACACCAATGCGAATTGAGAGTCTGAAAACTTGGTAACAGTATTCCCTTACAGGCCCTGTATGATAATTATACCATATTCCATATTCCCCCCCTTTCGGCCAAAAAAACGGTAGCATCAAGACTAGTCTAAGTGCGGCCCCTAGAAATACGTCTTTAAACCCCTGTCGGAATCTTAGTAGAGCCCTATTCCGAGTGGTCAGGGCCTCTGCATCAGCCAAGGTTCTATCTCGGAGTCTCGATTGCCCGGGCACCCAGTCGAGTCGACTGCTGGCTTCCTTTTGGGTGTCCAAAAAGGTGGTTCAGGGTTTATAGGGCTTAAGGTTTAAGGTTTGGGGTTCAGGGTTTAGGGTTGAATGTTTAAGGTTTAGGGTTTATGGCTTGTGGTGGTTAGGGCGTAGGTTATGGTGTAGGGTTTCGATTTTTGGGCTTCGAGTACCCCCCCCCCCATTTACAAAGCTACGACTACTGCCAGCGACTCATCCTTGAAAATGATCTGCCGCCTTTGCTTCCGCGCCCCAATCCTACAACGGAGAAGTCGGTTTGGGGTTTAGGGTTTAAGGTTTAGGGTTTAGGGTTTTGACATTACCGAGCTAATCCAACAGGGCACCCCCTCAGAAAACAAGGCCATCTTGCATGTCCCGCTTCCCCTAAGGGTCCAAAGGACCCAGTAATTAGGTACGAAGGTTTCGGATGTGGTTATGTAGGTTACTATCTGGGAGAGCTATATGATGATTAGGTACTTGGACCCTTAGGGCTCATAGCAGGCATCCGTGAAGATGAGCCAAGGGAGCTTGGAAAATGACCGAGGCTAAGGGGCTGAGCAGGTAACCTTTAACCTTTTGGGGCTTATAAAACCCTAGTATAAGTTCAAAGGTTAACCTCTTGTGGGCTTATAAAACCCTAGTATAAGTTCAAAGGTTAACCTCTTGTGGGCTAGGGTACTCGGCCCCTAGGGAGATGCTGCGTGGAGCGGTAGCACACAACCTGGCCATGAAGCTCTTGAGATGGCTAGGCGCAGAGGCGGACGGAGAGCTGGTGCACCATCACCATAAGGTTGGGTAGTTCTCTAAATTAGGGTCCCGTTTTGGGTTTTGGGTCCCAAAAATAGGACGGCGGCCTGACAAAAAGGACGCCCAAAAGGGACCCTGATTTAGAGAACGACCAAGGAGGTCCCTGGCTGCATGCAGGCTCCCTCCTGTCCTTCCGAAGAGTTGACCGACGGCGAATTGCATCTTTCAGGGTTTAGGACCTCGCAACTCAAGAGCTCTTGATGAATAAGTTGGATTTGAGATATCTTGCCTGAGTAGGAGTATACGGCTATTTTGGCCCATAAATCCGAGTCCCTGTTAAAGAGACGCCCAAATACGCAGGCCTGAAAAAAGCACCTTCCGACCGCCGGGTCCGAACTAATATACTCCGAATAGTGTTAGCAACGGCTTAGGGTTTAGAGCTCAGGGTTTGGGGTTTCGCATTTGGTGTCTACCACTGCTTATTTGGGCACTTGGCTCCTGAATCCGCCAAAAGGCCCCTCCATAGATCTCTCCTAGAAGCTGGAAACATCCCCTCAAGGCCCTTTACAAAGCTCAACTACCTGGGTATCTGGTTTTAGGACTTCGGGTTTAGGGCCGTTTGGGGACCCTGAAGCCTTAAGTAAGGGAACCTTTGAGGCCTAAATCAGGAGACCCAACATCGGGTTTAGGGTTTAGGGTTTAAGGGTTTAGGGTTTTTAGGGGTTAAGGGTTTAGGGTTTAGAGTTTTTAAGGGTTTAGGGGTTAGGGTTTAGGGTCTTGCCGCAAGGTCCACAGCGTCAGCAGAGACGAGGGCCTCGTGCGCTTTTCGGCTTGGAAGTTGTCAATTAGAGAGTTGGGCAATGAGGGTTTCAAGTCTAGGGGTTCAGAGTCTCAGGGACTTACCTGGACCCTTAAGAACCTCCCTTTTTAGGGTTCCTTCTTCTGATTTCCTTATATTATAATTATAAGTCCTTAAAACAGGTAGGTTCTTTGGGGTCTAGGCAGGGATTTAGGAGTTTAGCCCAGAGCCACGGAATCCTTCCGGAAACCCGAAACGACTCAGGTTTCCATGAGGTTTTCCGAGGTTCTCCGGTTTGACAGCTCCTGGGTATGACCTAGGTTCGGATCCGAGTCCCTATCTGTTTTAAGGCAAGGCTAAGACCCTATAATCAAGGGGGTCAGAACTCATAACCTACTAGTTTGCAGGGTTTGGGGCTACAGGTAGGGTTCAGCCTAAACCCTAAACCCTGTAGGCCTAAATTAAGGCTTCAGGGTTCAACATCCTGGAAGTTAGGAATTCGGCTGTTGGCTTGGGGGCGTCTTTTGGATGTTGGGAATTCCTCGCAGGGTTTCGGTGCATCGGGATGCAGGGCTCAGGGCTTATGTGTGGTTAGGGTTTAGGGCTTTAGGGCTTTAGGGCTTTAGGGTTTAGGGGTAACCCTAAACCCTAACACCGAATCTCCGCACGATGAGAGGTTTCGACCTCGACCCGACCGTCTCTGCCATGATGCTGCCAAGCCGACCTGCTTCCTCCCGCTTCGAGTGTAGGGTGTAGGGTTGACTCCCGGCTCGAGTTTGGGGTTCGGGTTTGGGCTTTAGGGTTTTGGGTCATGGCTGTGCATTTAAATCCCTAAACCCTAAACCCTCCCGCATGTAAAGAGGGCTACATACAGGGCACCCAGCTCCTTCATTCCCCACTAAGAGTGAGCAGTGTTGTTAGGGCCTGGGTGCTGAGGGCATGCAGCTTGGTGACGATGCCCTAAACCCTAAACCCTAAACCGTGTGAGCATGAAGAGGAGCAGCCCTGCTCCGAGCTTGGGGTTTGCCGAGCTTTGTGGGTGCGGGCAGGGCGCGACGGAGGAGAAGAAGTGGACTGTTGCCACAAGGTTGAGTGCGTCATAGTTCTAGAGGGTGGGTTGTCAGAGGCGCTTGTGCCTCAATTTAATGGGTGCATCCGGTTGGTTCAAGTCGCAGCTGCGAAAACTCCTCGCCTCGGGTGCTGTATCTAATTACCCCTGCCCCTCTAGGCGTTCAGCCGTGTCGGCATTCCCACGTCGGGTATTCGCGATCTGCTTGTTAAGGTATCGAATCCTTCGTGTCATGGAATAGCTTGCGGATTTAGGCCTTTAGGCGCTGCCACAACTCGCCATATGCGTGAGCATGGAACCCTGCAAGTTCTGCGGTTCTGAAACGCGAGGGTGTTTTGAATGTGAGGCGTGCCGTTCAGAGGGCGGTTACGGCGGCCCCTATCGTACCGTCTATGTCTGCAGGGCATGCGTCAGAAAAGGTGTGGCATGCGAGTGCGACGCAACAATTACCCTGCTGGATGTTGCTACTCCGGCCAAACACCTTGTCAGGTATTTCCGCAGGGAAGGCATTCAGGCCGCTTGCGACACCGACACTGTGCCAATTGAAAGCGCTGTGGCCGTGGTGATCACCAGGGAGGGCGGGTTCTGGTGGTACCGCCCTTACCGAACCGAACATGCAGGCCGCACGCAACTTCAACGTTCTACTGGCGTGCTGTTCCGGCTGGATGGTGAAGAAGGGCGACTGGTCAGAGAGCTGGACTCATCGGAGTCTGAATCATGGCGCAGCGCTTCCTGGTGGAAACGTCCATGGGCCGCATGGGCGCTCAGCATGATCCGAGTCAAGACGGGGCCCCGAAACTTGATGAGCCTGTGCCCCACGCATGGGCGGCGGGGACGGCTGGGACGAGACCTAATGAAGCAAGGCATCATACCTGGTACTGAGGGCAAGCCTTGTGCACTATGTCTGGCGGAAGTTGTGTTGGTCACAGAAGAAGGGCCTTGGTATTACTTTTACCCGTTCCGGTCCTGCCGCGAAGGGGAAGAAGTCATGGGCAAGTGGTCAAGTACAGTTAGCATCCTGTTCAGACTTTCTAACCAACATGGTGCTACTTGCCTCAGGGAGGAAAGTAGCAACAGACCACTTGTTGAGCTCCTTAGGCAAAAGTCGATACGTACAATCCGAGAGAAGATCGACTTTTGCAATTGGCCCTCCTGAAAGCCTCGGCAGTTTGGGGGGCACTTGTACAGACGTTTTTAAGCAGCTCCTGCGCAAAAACGATGTGCATTTCCGGCAGCTCCTTGTATACATCAAAATTTTGGTTGGCAACTGCACAAGCTGTTGTTCGGACGAGCTCGCTCCATGGATTATGCGGTCTAAGTATATGGTAGGCAGCAGAGCTCGCAGTGTAACACTTCAAGTTGTGCGTTTGCAGCTACTTTCTAGCCCTTTCCGGTCATTGTACTCATTCTTCGAGAATCGCTAGCGCGTTGATTGAGTCCTCCAACATGCAAACAAGATGTTTTGGGCAGAATGGAAAGGAGATCGTTTGCCCGTCGGAAAGCACCAAAGCCAGCGCAACAAGTGTTCAAGGTGTAAAGACCCCACTTAACCAAATCATGGCTTGGTGGGTTACATACTGCAACTGTATGCTGGGTTATCTGTGATTTGACTGGTCCATCTGGGTCTTCAAGTCAATCGTGCTTTCGGTCATCCTCGCGAAGCTCGCCTGAGAGACCGTGTCGTCTGGGCCAGGTTGTGATGCTCGTCTGACTATGTGCGCATAATTTCCGAAGTGATGTGTGTTTTTTTCTAAAGGTATCTTTGAAACCAGGCGAAATGAGCTTGAATATCGCTCATGCGGGAGATGCGGATCTGAATGATGTCCTCCATCCTGCGAACTGGAAAGGGGGGCGAAGCTTTCGAAGCACCGGTCCGCCCGAATCTGGTCCGAATCCTCCTAAAAACCCCTAAACCCTAAACCCTAAAACCCTAAAGCCCTAAAACCCTAAAACCCTAAAACCCTAAAACCCTAAAGCCCTAAACCCTCTCATAAGCCTGGCAGGCAAGAGGTGACGGGCTTCTGGTATGTCGAAGCACTGGATGCCCAGGGCTGGGGGACCCAGGAATGAGGCTTTCAAGTCTTTGGTTCCGTTTTTTTTTTTTTTTTTGGG
>CAJNJA010008434.1:0-12540 GCA_905231915.1 Symbiodinium necroappetens
GGGGGGGGGGGGGGGGGGGGGGTCAGTCAGCTCTCAGACTGCATCTTACTAGAACTTTGGGCCAAGGATTCCGGCCACGGCTCTGATAATATGTGGGGAGCTTCAATGTTTTTGGGGTTTAAAGGGGTTATCTCTCTACATATCTCCAAGCAACGAACTTGACAAACACCTAAGTCCTGATTAACATCCTTGCTGCTGGTCCGGATAAAGCCGCAAGCCCGAGGCTCCCCAAACCCCAGCAACTTGGATCATTAACACTATATAAGGTAAAACATTCTACTAAAAGAAAATCTATGTAAAAGAATAATTGTAGAAAATATCTACCACTACAGCAGGAATATTATGTACTGTAATCACTGATTATGTTCACGGAGAGCCTAAAAAGTCTTTTAAAACCAGCTTTTCCCGGCACCCATGCCTGCGGATGTTGCGCTTTGGCCTCAGCACGCTTTGGGGTCTTGTTGGATTTCGGGGTGCAGTACTTGATTTGAAGGTTGAGAGTGGAGCGTTTCCGGAACTTACGAACTTATGACTTCTTGCCCAACCCGCACCGATATTTGCAGCACCCCGCTGTCCGATGAAAATGACCATGCTCGGATGAGGCCCAATCGTGTCTGTGACCATTTCATGCCTACATGTATGCACACATGTCGAAGTATCTGCACATGTGCATATGCATGTGTATACGTATGGACACACACACACGCACGCACATGTCATTTCACTAACTTAACACAGGGTAGGTTGCCCGTTCTTGGGTTGATGAAACACTTGAATACTGCAAAGCAATAGAATGTGTTTATGCAGCCGGCTCAAACCAGAATACTGGATACCTCGGTAAAGCCATTGAAAACAACACTCCTCAAACAACGACACCTGAAGCAGGCCCAGAACTGAAACCGCAAATGTAACCTCCAGGGAGCACGTCCTTTTCTGTGGAGAACAGAGCAGGAAAACGATGACTCATCAAGTCCAGGCTGCTGCATGAGATTTCCCTGCCCCCCAACCACCCTTATTGTTTTGTTCAAGGGTTCCTCTTCCTCTAAGGGATCCATGAGGGTACACCTTATTCGACATTATCCCATGGTTCAGAGAGAAAGGGAAGTTTAAGGTCAAAGCTGTGGGTGGCCCGAATAAGCTTGGCAACGCAACGACCAAATAGAACAAGCCTTCAGCTACATCAGGCCGTTGTCAAAATTATAGCCTCTCTGGTGGGGAACCCTAAATCATTCTAAGTTTGGGAGTTCGCAAGGTTCCCTAATTTTGACAACCGCCCACATTCTGCGAGTATGATACCGAGAGCAGAGGTCCCAGAATGAAATTTAAGCTTATTGCTGAAGCTGTGGAAGAACTTAGACACAGTCTTCGCAGGAGTTTCTACATTGACTGGATTCTGGGTGCTTAGAATGTAGGGGTGCGGGCTGATTAGGGGCTAATAGGGACTAGGGCTTAGTGGCAGATTAGCACGGGGCTGGAACATGTGTGAGCCCATGCCACGGGAGCTTCAGAACATAAGAAGCCCTAAATGGGACTTTCCGATAATTAGGGTNNCTATTTTCGGAAACCCCTACATCTGACTCTACATGCTAGGCCGTTTAAGTAAGGGCTCCTACTAAGTTCAAAGACCCAGTCTTAGGCTTCCTCGTTAACCCCCTCAAACAGAAAAGGTAAATCCCGGAAAAAAAAACATGTGCTTTAATCTAAGGCCGCCCATGTCGTTCTCCCTCAGAGTGCATGCTGCCAAGATTCCTGCATGCTGTCTCGCATCTTTCTTTTCCGCTCGCTCATGCTTCGAGAAACAGGTTGGTTCCACACGCTTTTGCTGTGGTTTCGACCCAAAAGCCCATGAGTATGCATCACTTTCTTTGATTCTATGCGTGCCACGACTTGCTACGATTTACGAATGATGCTCTGATGCTCTCATAGGTTCTACTGCCGCTTTCGTTTGGCTCCTCGCGGCTCTCGGCTGCGCTGCAGCCAAGCCCAACAAATATAGAATGCCTGGGCTTGGGACCGTTGTTGAGGTCCCAAGCTCTTCGGGCAGGTAATTGTTTCGTCCAACTGCTCCTTGGGCAAGCTGCTGTTGTAACTGCAGGCACAAGAGTTCCTTGTGATCGTTTGCTGCCAAGACAGACTCTTGAACAAAGACTGGAAGTTCTTCCCACAACACAAAATTTATGCGAATGTGTCAGTCAAGGCTCTTGGATTCGAAGATTGCCTTGCCCGCCAATTTGGCTTGGAAGAGAGGACTGCTTCCATCTTTCGAGATGGTGTGATGTATCAGACCCCAGGCAGGACTGGGATACTTGCTCGTGAGAAAATCCGGCACGGCTGATCTCTTTGTCATGAGAGCCCTTGATTCTCTCAACCTCGACTCCCTGTCCTCTGCCGTCTCTGCTTCTGCCGGTTCCTGCGCTTCCTTTGCCTGAGTGGCCTAGGCGCAAAACACGAAAATGAGTGACATGCTGGAAGGGCGTCTTATGTCCTAGGCTGCAATCTCGAAAGATGTCTATCGCTGTGCAGTTTCGACCCAGTTACTTCCGTGAGCTCGGCCTCGCGGCGTCACAGACTATAACAGAAAGGGTCTCAAACTTCCAGTGCGGTCATGTGCGGAGTCTACACTGCAAGCATGAAACAATCGGGAAACTCGAGCAACCTCTTCATCTTCCTTGTCCAAGGCAGCCAGCATCTCTTCCGCGGCCGCACAAGCCGGGTCCACATCCGCGGGGTCAAACTCGTTGCTGTCGTCCTGTGTCTGCCAAAAAAAACTGCATAAAAAGCTAGGCAGCTAGAATCAGTTGCAGCACGGTTCTAGCAATGCGTGTTTCGCAGTCTTCCTCGGGCATGTCTTCATCGCCTTGTTTGGCTTCTTGTTGGCCTCATCCCTTGCTTTCAGCCGATCTTCGATCCTGGATCGAAGGCTCTCGTCTGTGTTCTGGGCGACTTCTGATGCTGTCATCAGCTTCCGAATCTTTGCCGACTTCATGGCATTTCTTGGCAACCGCATTCCTTCCATCGCCAGCAGCTCGCTCAGAGCGGCCGAAGAAACATCAAGTATTCCTTCGTTCCGGAAAAGGAACAGCAGGAGGCCACAGCCTCCTGGCTCCCGGCGAAACACAAACCCAGCAAGTTTTGCTTCCAGCGAGGGCTCCAAGACATGAAGCGTGTAGCGGCACTTAGGAGGCCTAGTTGCGGCCAANNTTCTGCCAGATGCTATGAACATCTGGTGCTGCTGCTGCTGCTACTACTACTACTACCACCACTACTACTGGTACTACTACTACTAGTACTAGAAAGCAATATCCGTGTAGGGTCCTGCAGCTTCCGAACAAACCCTCCTGACAACCCTGTGTTTAGATGCCCAGATGTGCTTACTATATGTCGGGCGTGGGGGGTCTACTTGACTAACAACAGATGATGACAACAGTATAATGTGGCTTCGGGCTGCCTTATGTTTTTTCGGGGCTGGTTACTACGGAAGAGGATTGGATCCGGTGGCAATCGAGGCAGCACGCGGCCAGAGTCAGGTAGCACGTTGCACCCCGGACAGCACGTCCAGATGCAGCCGAGGCTCCCCGAAAACTCTTGCAAACGATCTCTGAACCATTTGGCTTCCCTCATTCCTGAGTGTGGCACTGATTTGCGGATACATTCCGGCTCGCGGTCTAAGTTCCCGCCGGTTGCCTACCCGGGCACACGTGCCGCGCACAAAAACGCTGAGGCAGCATGCATTCATCTTAAACGAGGCAGCACGCAGTTTTTTTGCACATGCTCTATGGTTTTCGGGTTTAGGACATTTCGCCGTGATTCTAAAAAAAGAACATTCCGCTCCAACTTTTTGCGGACGGCACGTTGGCGCGGCTGTGCGGCAACACACAGCTGAGACAGCACGCTGGCACTTGGGCGGGCACGCAGACATTCCGGCGGGCACGCTGGCAATCGAGGCAGCACGCAAGGTTGAACAAACGACCAAGCAGCACGCGAGCACCCATCTGAGTCTTGAGGCAGCACGCAGCACCTGCTATTCAACCCTTGAACCCGGGAACAATGCTAAACTTAATCGAACGAAACCAGAACCGAACCCAGGAACCCAGGGCCAGTACTACACTTGGTCGAACGAGGCCAGAGCCCAGAGCCTCATCTGGGAACCAGGCCCAGTAATAAACTTGGTCGAACGAAGCCAGAGCCAAACCCGGGAACTCCAGGCCCAGTACTAAACTTGGTCGAAGGAGGCCAGAGTCCAGAGCGGAACCCGCGAACCCAGGCCAGTACTAAATTTGGTCGACCGAAGCCAGAGCGAAACCCGGGAACCCAGGCCCAGTCCTCGAAGCCCAGCACTAAACTTGGTCGAACGAACCCGGCAACCCAGGCCCAGTACTAAACTTGGTCGAACGAAGCCAGAGCCGAACCCAATGAAGCCAGATCCGAAACCAGGAACCCCTGCCCAGTACTAAACTTGGTCGAACGAAGCCAGACCCCAGAGCGGAACCGGGAACCCAGGCCCAGTGCTAAACTCGGTCGAACGACACCAGAGCCAAACTTCGGGAACCCAAACCCGAACGAAGAAAGCTGGAACCCAGGCCCAGTACTAAACTTGGTCGCACGAAGCCAGACCGGAACCCCGGAAGCCAGAGCCGAACCCAGGAACCCAGATTGGCTTAGTTAGCTGGCTTGTCAGACCTGGCTTCTGCAGGGGCTCATTACACCCAGGTTTCAACCCTATACCTAAATACTAAACCGATTAAACCCTGCTCTCAGGCTTTGGGGTCTGGTGTGAATCAAGGGTTTAGCTCTGAATGGTTCCTGGGGTCTTGTGAAAAAATAAGCCAATCATTCTACCCTAAACCCTCAACCTTAAACCCTAAATCCAAAACCCTAAAAACTTAGTTCGGGCATCGGTCGTTCAAGTATTTACTTGGAACGATTCTGCCAGGGTCTCAGAACAAACTTCGCTCGCAAGCCTCTTCAGGTTCTCTGCAAAGACAACTCCTGCCTAATTTAGTCATAAATTTGTCAGCGCCGAGATGACAAATTCCAACCGACAAGAAACTGCCATGGCATTGCCAGCTCGAACTTCTGCCAAGCCAGTGTTACCGAAAGGGGCTCTATCACTCTTCCTCACATCTAGGCAGGCACGATGCAAGCGACTGCTGATCTTTGCTGAAAGCCTTCAGTGAAATCCTGTTGCTGCCAGGAATCGCTTCACCAGTAAGGCTCGACATCCAAGTCAAGGGTGGCATGCTGGACCAACAGACAGCTCCTGGCTTCAATCTGGATGCCAGCTGTATGCCTCAAGCACACATTCAAAGACCAGAGTTCAGAAACAAATGGGGCATGTGACTGTGCACTTACTGTCAAGGGGCACAAGATTTGACCGTCCCTGTCCAAGATATCCTGTTCGCCAATCTCCATGGAATCGAGAATATCGAACGTGGCCACCGTCATACCTTCCTGCACATACACACATTGCATACATAATTGTGGAAGGACTGCAGAATGCACCCAAAAGCTTGAATTTCACGGGGCCTGGCTGCAGCAAAGACAAAGCTTTCCTTTGCCAGAGGACAAGTGGAGCAGGTCCAGCCAGCGTTCACCGTTGGACTCGTCCCAGTACCCGGAACGAACCCATGGGCACTCAGTGGACAAAACGGACTGGAAACGGTCCGAAAGATGAGCGAAACGCTCCATCTCTCTTCTCAAAATCAACAGCACCCCGGGCCCTCGACTTGAGCAGCTGGTCCTGATAGAGGCAACATGATAAAGACAACTTGCCGAGGCAGCAGATCCTGACAGACACAGCATGCCGAGGCAGCACGCATAATTCTTAGAAGCACGATGGTCGAAGCAGCACTGGTAGGGAGGGCTTAGATTTAAGAGCCATTATGATGTGGATTTGCATCGGTCGTAGGAAAACGACTGACCTGGCAGGAGGGGCCTTGAAGGAGTGTTTTTGGAATTGGAGGTCGGACTCGATGGTTGGGATTTCCTCCATCTGGCTCGCCCCTGTCCTACTTCAAAGCTTCGCGATGCTTCACGGAGCTATAGTCTCCATTGCCATTGCACTTCCTTTTTGTGGCTTAGCAAACTCTGTACTTAGGATCCTATGAGGTAACCCCAAACAGGATCTATCATTGGAGACTGTAGGTATCCTACAAGAAACCCGAAAACCTGAGTCCACTGATTATCCGATTCCTAAACCCTAAACCCTAAACCCTAAACCTATTTTACACGTGCTGGGCTGAAAAGACCAACTCTGTAGCTTACCCTACACCACGGCTTTAGGGTTTCGGGTTCCTAGGTTCCCCAGTAACCCCTTGATAATAAGGGTGCCCTTTTTCTTATTATTTGGGTTTAATAAGGGGACCCCAAACTCAAAAGGGCGAAAGGGTACGACTGGGGCACCTAGGTTTAGGGTTTATCGAAACTCCAAACTTCAGATGGAAGCCCTACCCGAAATTCCTACATTAGCCAATTACTAACCACCATCCTAAACCCTAAACCTAAGCTCTGCGTCCTGAATCCTGAAACCTCTCGCTCCGGAATTTGCCCGAGCCCGGGTGAAACAGCTGATGACCGTTTGAAGGATCAGGGGACTCAGCAAGTGCGCTTATAAATCCTGACCATGCAGTTATATAGGTACGACTATGTATATCCGTATACTAACCCCAATTCAGGTACTTCCGGCCTTACTTTTTAGGTCCCGCGATCCTCCACGTATAGTTATAGGAAGTTCGTCGACAGGTTTCAAGCCGCAGGAGCGAGATGATGCGCGAGCAGGGTCATTCCCAAACCCTAAAGCTGTAGTCGTAGAGTTCAGAAGGTTCAGAGAGGTGTTTCGTTCAGGGTGGTTCAAATCTTCTTCCTGCGCTTCTGTCTCGCTGCTAGCTGACGGAGATGCGGCGACTCCTTGCGCAGAGGGAAGGCTGATGAACCGAGAGGGTTTAGGGTTTCGGGTCTAGGGTTTAGGATTTAACGTTCCTGCAAAGGTTACTGTTCAGGGTTTCCAGAGACAAATACCCTCTGTAACATAGGAATCATATTGACAAGCCCTGTCCGTACTATAGCATACCCTTGACTGCAGAAGGGCTTACTTCTTCTTATGCGTCATGGAATGCATTGCTCACTTCAGCTAGAAGTTACTGGGCTCTTTGGGCACCACCGAACCTGCAGACTTTCGGAGCAGCTGATGTTAGAGTTCACGAAGCTTCCAAATACCGAGACCTGATGCAATACGGTGGCGTTAACAATTAGAACATGGTTTAGGGATCTACTATAATGTATTTTGGTACAGGGACGATTCATAAGAGAATCCTGTTATGTATACTAATCGTTACGACCCCCCATGCTACTTAACCATCATGCAACTTGTTCCAGATTGGAAAGATTTCCTTCTTATCCCATGTGTGACTACGATGAGCAGGACCCTGCACAGGGCCCTTCGTGCCGTAGCGCAACTTCTTCCAGGTTGGTTCTGGGGGCTTGCTTCCTGACTCAAAAGCCCAAACAAGACCGCGGGATTGGCGGATGCGCAACCCTAAACCGTTGGCAAGTCCTTGGTGATGTCCCGCATGGCTTCGGGATAGTGCACCTTCCTTGGTTGTTCTTGAAGGAGAACTGTCACGAAACAGCATCCCACATGCAAGAGAACGAAGGTGCTTCTGGTTTAGGGCACGGCGCCTTCAATTTTGAGTTGCAGCCACAACACGGGCCCCCACAATACAGCTTGCATGCCAGCAATCTGAACCTGCAGCCCAAACCAGTCCTTCTTCAAACATGAAGGAGCACCAGAAGTATTCTAAACCAAAACAATTCTTGATGAAAACCGAGCTTCTTTCCAGCACCACGGCCACCTGGACTTTGGGGCATGGGGGCATGGGGCCGGTGGATATTCTATCACTATCCATGTTGTTATATATATATATACATATAAGTATTATATATATATATATGTTTTGTGTGTGTGTGTTTTCTTGGGGGAGGGTGAAGGGGGACCGCGCAGACTAACCCTAAACCCCAACTCTTAAACCCGAAAGTATGTGCATGTGCCACACGGCCCCGTCCGCACATGTTCAGTTGCAAGTGTTTGCCTAGACCCTAAACCCTCAACCCTAAAACCTGAACCCTAAACCCTGAACCCTATAGACTCCTATAAGCCCTAAACCCTAAAGCCTAAACCCCAACCCCTATAAAGCCTAAACCCTAAACCCTATAAGCCCTAAACCCTTGCGGCCCAAGGCCAAAGCCTTTTGGGACGCCGCGTTTCTGACCTTTTGACTGAGACTATGAGGATGTTAGCAACTCCCTCTAATGTAAGGGCCTTACTGATTGGAATAGGGTTTTGGGGTACGTTGTGCTATAACCATAATAAGGAGCCCCCCTAAATAGCATAGGTAATTATCAAGGCCCCTATATTAGAAGAAAAACCCACCAGTCGCCAAAGGCTCCTTTCTGCGGGAAACACGATCTACTTGCATGGGGCCGTGACCTTTTGCATCGGGGAGAATGGCTCCAGAAATCCTAAGCCCAAATGGCCCACAAGCCAACCCAACTCACCAAGCGGCTCGCGGTCACCCGAAAGTAGACGTTGACCCTCGCTTGGTCTGCATGGTTCGGGCCCACTCCATGGATAGTCTGGTGGTGCATTATGATGGCCTCGCCGGTTCAACGCGCAGTCAGGGGCTCTATTGTTCAGAGTGTAAGGCTTAGTGGGGAGTTCAGACAGAAGTTCCGAAAGCAAATATCGCTGAGCCTCTAATTAATGACCGCTTTTCTGGCACTATAGGGCGATTGCCAGGATCATTGTGGCTGCTACTCTTTCATGGGCCTATTCTACTGTGCAGGAAGGAGAGTTCAGGCGGAGCCCCTGCACCCGCACCCAGAAATGCGAATCGCGACCCCCCTCAACCCATCTTGCTCGCCTCCAGCTAAGATGTTTTCGGGCTGTTAGCTCTGACGGCACAAACGTTCCTTCCTCACAGGGCCGCCTGACCTAGAGATACCGCTCCCGAATCAGAAGTGTCCCAAACGGCAGTAATTATAGTAGCTACTGAGTGGATAGTCGGTCCCCAAAAGTATATAGACTATACTGATATTGTCACTTGGACCCTTTAAGTGTGCTGAGACTAATTCACCCTGGCATTCGAACCCCGAGCCTGGCACCGAAACACCCACAAAAAAACAACTCTCAGACCCTAAACCCTAAACCCAAAATAGCTCTTAAATGCAAACCTTCCAAGCCTCAAAACCGAAACTTCACCGAAAGTTTCCAGCCCTGGACCCTCAAGGTTTGCCTCTGGAGGCCTTCGTTCTGGGTTTATAGCTGACGCTTAAGCTACTGTTGATGATATAAATCCTGCATTACCTTAAGGACCCTAAACTATGGGAATTATGATCTATTCCTTATTATCATGGGTACTGCAAGATTTATATCATCAACCGTATTGGAATATGGGAATCGACCCTTCGTTCAAACAGGTCCTGGGAACCTGGGCTCTTCATTCAAAACCTTGCCAAAGGCCCCCCAGGTGCATTTCAGAAGGTCTACCACGAGCCCCAATTGCATCTGAAGGCTAGCTAAACCCTTAAGCCTGAACCGTTTAGGGTTTAGGTTTCGGGAACCCCGAAACCCCTGATCTAGCCGACCTGGTCGTCTTTCAGAGGGGGTTTCGATAATGGTTTGAGAAGCCAACCATGACCCCATTCCCCGAAGCCCTCCACAAACCCTGAAACCCCCAAAAATTGAAATACCTTTGTATGCACTAAACCCCCAGCTTCACTTGGAATCGGGTGTTTAAGTTGTATTGCGTAACTACTACAGTATGCTCGTGCATGGAGTCCTGGAGACGATGAAGGGGATACCATGACCAATTCTTCAGGCCATTGTCTTACTCTCTTTAAACCCTAATAGGCCCTAAACCCCCAAACCCACCCCAAACCCAAAACCCTAAGCCCTGAACCCAAAACCCCAAACCCAAAACCCCAAACCCAAAACCCACCCTAAACCCAAAACCCAAAACCCACCCTAAACGCCAAACCCTAAACCTGTTACCCCACAAGTCTGCAGCGCACCTGTCCCGGCGACGCTCTCACCGGAACCATGGCGGGCGCCTCTTAGGCGAGAGTTGGATGCTCGGGCCTAGGGCTTGCAAAAACCATCCATGCCTTAAAGGGTCCCTTTAAGGGTTTAGGGTTTAAGGTTCCTGTAAGGGCTTAGGGTTTAGGGTTCAGGGTTTAGGGTTTAGGGTTCCTGCAAGGGTTTAGGGTCTAGGGTTCAGGGTTCCTTTAAGGGTTTAGGGTTAAGGGTTCAGGGTATATCCTTAAGGGTTAGGGTTCAGGGACCCTTGGGGCCTCTAGACAGTCTCAATAAGGTCCCTTCGATAAGAGGGCCATGGGTAGGGTTTAGAAGGCTGCCCCTGAACAAGGGGGAATCTAAGGCCTAGCTGAACCACCAAACAACATGTAGGTAGTTCTCTAAATTAGGGTCCCTTTTGGGGGCCTTTAAAATAAGGGTGCCGTACTATATTTGGGACCTGAAAAGGGACCCTCATTTAGAGAACTACCCATGTCGCATATTCGCCTTTCATAGGTGTTGGGGCCATTATTTTCCCTAGCTTCAGGGTTTATAGGTAATCCCTAAACCATAAACCCCAAGTAAACCCTAACACTTATGAAACCGAAAGCCCTTCTCCGAGAGAAGCACGGAAGTTGAATCCTCAAAAAAGGAGCTTGGATTCAAGCCCTAAGCCGCCCTAAACCCTACGTCCGAAACCCAAAAAAAAACAGGCACCAGAAATCTAAAGGCTTCAGCCTGTCAGAGGTGGTGTTTTTGTCTGAATCGGCGGACTGTTTCTCCGCAATCCTTCCAGACCATACTGTGGAAGCCTCAATAATTACCAATACTGTTCCGTATGGTTCTGCAATGTTCCTCATTATAAGTATGCTATGATATAACCACAACAGCCCTATTCTAATCTTAAGGCCCCGATATTAAGCAGTCGACTTCTTAACTTTTCGCATAGTTGGAGCCTCGTCTCCCAGGTACTTGGCCGCGATATCCTGAAGTGGCAAAGCGTTCAGGCTTAATGTAGAGGCCTAGATAATTAGAATAGGGTTTTGGCAAACCGGGTTTTGGGGGGTTCCTTATTATAACTATAGCATACTATACCCCCAAACCCTATTCTAATTATTAAGGCCCCTACATTAAGTTTTCGGGATTATACTTGGGGGTGCATGGGTACGTTGATAGACGCCGAGGCAGCAGTCCCAGTTATCCTACTTCTAACCCTACTAAAGACTACCCTAAACCCTATAGAACACGTAAAGGAGCCCTACTTGTAACCCTATGCTTATTATAACTACCCATGAACCTCCAAGAGGGGTCCGGTGTACCTAGATTCAGTGTTGTTTTTAGTCCCAGCACCGGGTTTAGGGTTCAGGGCCATTGTAAAGAGTGCAACCAGGTGTTTTCCTTTTGGGGGTTTTCATACTTAGCATCGAGCTTCCCACTACCTGGGATTGTGTGATAGGGTCTCTTCTGCAGGAGGCACTAGATCGCTCGTCAACGGTTTTTGAACTCTTGCTTCCGGGCTTTCAGTCCTCGGCATCGGGTTGACAGCCCATGAATGAATTGAAGGCCAAGCCCTAAACCCTAAACCCTGGGCCCCCAGAAAGCCATTCCACTTCATGATGCTGTGGTATAATATAGTCATTGAACTTGAACAAGAATTTATACAAGCGCCTTGACAGAGGTTTTTGTTTCAGAGCAGAGAAAGTATGGCTTTGGGCTAGTCCTGTAGCGGGAGTACCAAGTTCGCTGCTGATGGTTTATGCGTGCTTGCTCTGAGCTCCACGCATGGCTGTTCTTCTGGAATGCTCGCCCTAAACCCTAAACCCTAAACCCGCTCTTGGCTTTTGTCCAATCTCCCCCGACTTTCGGGGCTAAGCTGCTGCCCACAATGGGGCAAACTCAAACACATGACATGGAAATCCTGAAACGACAAGGCCCCTGTACCCTCGACTGCCACGTTGTAATCAGAGCCTGGGTGCCACCCTCTAAGCCAAGGTAAACCCTAACTTCTTAGAACCATAAACCCTGAACCCCTAAACCCCATAAAACCTATAAACCCCTAAACCCTAAACCTCAAAAAAACGAAAGGCCGACTGCTGAGGCAAGGTGTCCGTCTGCCAACCGATCGGTCCGTCGAATTTGCAGAAGGCCTGATTTCGGGTTTAGGGTTTAGGGGGAATCCAGCATCCGTGGTCCCAATGGTCCTTGTAATACTGCTGCATCCATGGTCCTTGTAGTACTGCTGCTGTTCCTATTCTGCTGCTACTCCTAGCCCTACTCCTAGTCCCAGCTTACGATGTGTTGTCGTTACGTTTAAGAAATCACATTAGGTGGACACCCTAAACCCTAAACCCCAAGGGGCTGCCTTCGTTGTGTTTCACCGTTCGAAGGCTGACTGAAGCCTACAGCTTGGATGTACGAGTATCGTTGCTAAGGGGTTGAGGGTTTGGGCTTTTAGGGTTTAGGCTTTTAGG
>CAJNJA010008436.1:0-15444 GCA_905231915.1 Symbiodinium necroappetens
ACTACCACTACTACCACCACCACCACCACCACCACCACCACCACTGCTACTGCTACCGCTACCGCTACCGCTACCGCTACCGCTACCGCTACCGCTACTGCTACTGCTACTGCTGCTGCTACGACGACTACTACGACTACGACGACGACGACGACTACTACTACCACTACTACCACTACTACTACTACTACTACTACTACTACGAGTACCAGTACTAGTACTAGTACTAGTACTAGTACTACTACTGCAACAACTGCTAGCACGACTAGTACATCGACGACGAGTGTTGGTAGTGTCAAGGCGCCGCATAGCGTTCAACCAATGTTGTATTATCAACGGACATTCCTTCATGAATCTTTTCCAACAGCCCATAATCCGAACATGGGGGGACTGCACCCTGCCCCAACGCCTCGAGGTTATTAAAGCCATTCAATCCGGCTTCGATCATTGTTTTGTCATCAATTTGCATTCCTTCATGAATCTTGTCCAAGCAGTGTATGCTTGTTTCAATCAGCGTTGTGTCATCGCGGTACATTCCTTCAGAAAGAATTTCAACAGCCCATCATGCGAGAAGTGTTTTTGCATGTTGCATTCACGAGATGTAGAGCTTGCTTGTCACCATGTTGACATGCCGTCAGTTAACCGCCAGCGCGAGAACCGCCTCGGAGCCGGTCATAAACTCTGTTATGCTCGTCCGCAGCTGTGCGAAGGGGGCAGAGGCAACACCATAGAGGATGGTTGGGAAAAGGTTAGAGCCGGTCCTCAGCTCCGCCATGCCTTTCGCAGCCGTGCTTGTTTCGCGGCTGTTTGCTTTTTGGTTGCAAGGTTACATTTGGAAAGGAAGGAAGGGGTTCCTTACACAAGAACCAAGGGGCGGCAAAAGGAAAAGGAGGGGAGCGGGGCCTGGAATCGGAAGGTACTGGAAGGATATGAGGCAGGCAACGGGGGGCCAGGGCCTTGTGGGACGAACCCACGACAGCTCCTCCTACCTACCCCCAAAATCGAGCCGAAAAATCGAAAGCAAGGGGAAATGCTTGGGCATGTGTGCAATCGGAAATGCTGCCATTGACAGCGTTTCCGCAACTCTGTAATTCTAACGCTACGCCGCCCGCCTCGGCCTGACTGTGGCGGCATGTGTCTCTGAGTCCTGCAGGGAGGCGGATTCGGTGGTGCGTGCTAAGTGTCGGATTCATGTTGCTTGTGTGTGTGTGTGTCTGTGTGTGTTTAACTATTTGGGATAGCCCATGCGAGCCAAGAGGGAGACTGGTTAGAAGCAGTACCAGTACCGGAGTCATCTTAACGGAGCAACACTCTGACACAACCCACTCTGTTTCGATTGCTGAAAAAGAAAGGTTGGATGAAACTTTAGGGAGGAGGATTAGGTAGATGGTGTTGAATTTAACCCCTGTGGCCACAGCGGGATTTACAACCTTGGAAGCTCAGCCGGAAATGCTGTAATTGACAGCAATTCGAGATTGCGATTAGCTGAATCGCCAAGAATGCAATAATTTACAACAAGCCCAGCCTGTGAACAGCGAGAAACGATAGTAATCAGCAGCACTTGGATCCATGGGAAAGGCAGCAAATGCTGCAGTTTACTGTATTTTTTAACCAGGAAAGGAAGGCCAACGTTAACAAAGCAAACTGGGGAGGGCCAGCGTTAAGAGGAAAAGCCCACTCCGCCACTGTAACTGCGACTTCACGCCGGCCTAGCCAGAGCTGGACTGAACAAGGCATGCCATTCGACGCATGCTGCCCAGAATGCAAGATGCCAGGCGAGAGAAGTGAGTCAGAGAGTGAGCGAGCTAGCAGAGTGAGCTGTGCGGTGATTGGAGGTGATGACTGTCCACCAGTATGGGGCCGTCCCCCCAGCACCGTGCTTCGGGCGGGTTTTGTGAAGCCGGCAAGGCATTGCTCCAGGCTTACGTGGTAGGAGCTTGTAGCTGTCCAACAGAGCTGTACTCAAAGAAGTTCCCAGTTGGGGCATTCTATGGATGAGGAGAGTGCGGACATCACTTTCACATTCACTGCATCATGAAGTGGCTGCAGAAGGAGCAGAAACAGTGCACCGGCTCGTTTTACCATGGACTCCCAATTTGGTGAAGTTCTCGAGAACGAGCACAGAACCATGCAGAGCACATGTCGGAGGTGTCCTATGTGTCGCCGAGAATGGAAGTTTCGTCAGTGAAGATTGGGGTGCCTCAAAGAAGGCATGCAGTCCTTTACAGTAAATGCCGCCATGCAATAAAGATCGCTTCTTTTTGCGGAGCCTTGGTGCAGAGCTTGTCGGGGCTGCATGTAGACCATCGCATGCTGCATGAACTGCCCCATGTCCGGATACACATGTCCTATTTTCCCCCGCAGAATTTGAGAACGCGCTATGTGTCCGACAGAGGTAACGAGATTTTTGTGGTTGACATCGGTGCATTTCTTATCCAGGCGTCGTGGATGGGAAGCATCTTGTACTCACTGCAGTCCAGCAGAGACCCACGAGCAACGAATCCATTCCGCCATGGAAAGATGTATGCGCTGAGACTCTGCGATGGCAGCATTGCCTAGTCTCCTGCTGGATGCAGACGCATCTCAATCCTGTAGATGGATAGAGAATTTTCTGCATCATCACCTCTTCCACGAAGCTGCGTTTTTGGCCGAGCGTTTACCAGCCTTTCCAGAGGTCGAAGATGGTAGAGTGCTTGAGTTGTGGGCAGAAGCATTGCTTTCCGCCGGCGAACATTCACGCTTGCGGCACCAGCTGCAGGGATTGCATTGCTCACGATCTTTATCACCTCGTGTACAGTACTTGCTGGCTCTGGCATGCATCAGGCTGGAGCACTACGATGAGGCAGAGGTTGCCTTACTAGCTGGGAACATAGATCTTCTGGAAAAGTGGCGCAATGGACAACTGCAGCCTCTGGAACATGTAGTCGAAGGGGCTGCGGGCGCCTACCAGCTTGGACGGGCGGCCGAGGGAATGGGCCGGAAGCATCTAGCCTTGGAGTGCTATGCAGAATGCCTGAAGCAGTGCCCGTATATGTGGGGTGCCTTCGAGCGATTCAGCTGGTTGTCGCTGTGCCGGCAAGACAGCCGTCCAGGGCAGTCTTGCAGGGACTTTGTGGATGCAGCTTTGAATCCGTCCAACAAGGCATCAACTACATTGTCCGGTGCCTGTGTTGCAGTTCCTGGAGAAGACATCGTGGCCCGGGGGTGGACACCTCGCACTCCACGCAAGAGAAGGCGCAGTCGGAGTTTCGAAAAGCGCCAAAAACAAAACAAGGCCCGAGGCTAGAAAGCCAGAAGCTCTACACGTCTTGTCAGTTGAAAGCCGCAGGATCCGGGCAATGTGACCTCGCCTTCAAAAATGCGCGCGATTTTCTCACCAAGAAAGGCAGGGGAAGCAAAAGCTCACAAGAAGTGCTTTCATGAAGTTTTGTGTTTGGAGCTGACTGTGAAGGGTCCGGGATCTCCTTCGGCTCCAAAGGCCCTGTGGATGCCCATCATGTCATACTCTGTCGATGCTCGAATGGCCAGGCACTTCCTACGAAGCTCCCACAGCATCTTGGCAGGTTGGTCTTAGCGCTCGCGATTCTCCTCGCGTCGGAATTCAGGCTGCCACTCGCCGACGGATCGCCATCTCCCGGCACGAAAGCAGCCGGCTGCTCGACGTCAGACCAAGCCTCAGCCCTACGGGGCTGCGCAGTGCAGAATTGCTTAAGAGCAGATAAGAGCAGAGTTGACAAACGGGCTCCTCGTATTGATCTGATTTCGGGCTCAGAGAATGTATCCTGGCCAGATGTTCGGGCGGTTTTGCAGAGCCAAGATGAGCCAAGAGCATGGGCAAGAACCGGCGTAGCACCAATCATGCGGCTGCAAACCCTGCAACATGTCCTATCAGGTCAGCAGCGCATCTGCCAAGGACACACGGCGGTGACGCTCTTCAGTTCCGTTTTGATGTGCAAGGTCCGGAAATATCCTCAGCTCCAAGAAGAGTATCCTTTGTGCACGCTCTGTGTGCCTGCGCTCCGTGCTCACGCTCTGCCTTGTGTCTTGTGCCACAAGCCCCAACATTCGTAGATTTTGAGCGAGCTTGGCAAGGGGACAGTCCTGACGACGGTTCCATACTTTAGTTAGTGGACGTCCCTGGCATACCCTGACATCATCAGGAGGTGATGGCCGTATCGGTGCTCAAAGGAGTTGGGGAGGCGGTGCAGAAGTGTTTGCTTCGGATACAACTACCATCACGATCAGGCGCTCCATGCCGTCCACCGTTTCCACTGTCAAGACGTCCAGCTCTAAAGCTTCTCTCAAAGAGTCTGAGCTCTGCCATGCCCTGCCGATGAGACCAAGGCTCTCGAGATTCTCAGCAAACTGCCGAGCCACGAGCGAGATTCAGCCTTCTGCCAGGACAGGCATTGTGCGGTGGGTGAACGTCGATCGTTCTGCGACTCTGCAGGACTTGGCCGCCCGCTGTAATTTTGAACTCCAGAACTACCGCGATGCTGCGATCCTGTACAAGCCGTTGACTCAGAGCCGCAGCCCAGCCCGGCACACAGATAGCCTCCGCTGCGGCTGCGGTGCTGGAGGCGCTGCTCTTCCCTGCACAAGTTCCACTCCTCATTGGGCTTGGAGCGCGCCCGCAAGCATCCGCATCTCCGTGTCCCCATTGCCGGTGTGTTTTGCTGGCACAGGTGCTATTCGACCACTCTTTGGCACTTGGGGGACCATCGGAGTGTCAGCGCAGAAGCACAGTGTAACACTGGCCGCGCCGCACAAGCCTCCCTAACCAAGATGCCTTATCCTGTCGTGCCTGGGACATGTTAGGCTGTTTAGGAGCCGCAGACACATGCGACACGTGTTTGTCGAGGACCGACTGGAGCTGGGTCTCCTCTCCCGAGAAGTCCTAGAGCGGCTGCCTTGGACGTCTTTGGAGCCGAACCTGCGTCGCCATCCTCCACTATTCTCTTCTGAACTCTAGCAGGGTCCTCGCCACCCCGCAAGATGCAAAGCAGCTCTTCCAAGCCCTCACATCCTGCACCTTCCTGCCCTTCCACCGTCGATTTTGCTGATGCAGCTAATCTGTTGTCATCCATAACTCGTACCTCTATCGTGTGCCAGGCCCCAGCCCAATTTCCGATCACAGCTCCACTGCTCCATCCGAATCACTCCAGCAAAGCACCGAAGCACATCAAAGCACGGTGACGACTGTGGCCCTTCTCAAGCTGCCTGTCAGGGCACGCGTTAGATGTGGTGAGATGTTGTGAGTTCTGAGAAACCTCTAGGTGGAGCCGTCTGCGCCCTCAGGCTGGCAACTTGCGTGGCCGCAATTTTCACTACTCTGCACCTGAACAGACTGCTCTTGGAATCAGGCTCCGTGTTCGTGTTCCCAACAGCATCATCCAGGATGTCTTCCGACCCCGTAAAGGTTTCCCCTTCTCGCTGCGCAGTGGCAAGTTGGTGCAAAGGGATTTGTAGGCACCGTTGACACGGCATTTTGGCGACTGACGGACCGCATTTGCAGAGCACTCTGCATCCTGCAGCAAGAGCGGCCCACACTGATTTGCGGACAGGCATGGTGTGTGGCGGGCAATTGCCTCAGCCTGGAGAAAGATCATGAACAGGCCTGGACTTGAAGGGGTTGAGTGCGCTTGTGTTAGCGCATGCGTGCTTCTCTACTTGGCCTACACGACGTGCATTCTCCGGCATCAGCTTTGGCTCGAAACCGTAGATGCCTCGAGGGTCTAGCATAGATGTTTCCCCAAAACAAGGCCCCGCAACCGAATTTAGTTTAACTCGTCAGGTGGAGCTATTCAGCAAAAAAAAGACTAGCGCGAGCAACGAGCCGCATGTTCTGAACACCGATCATGGGTTCCGCCTGGCATGATTATCACTGAATTTATCACACCTTGGAACTTGATAAAGGGCTCAGATTGGCGAAGGTTGCTGCTGCCTTTCCCACGAGAGTGCGGAGTGTGAAGCTTACATTACTCAACCGACGAAGCTGCGCTTCAGCAGCCAGTGCGTCCAGCAGAGTCGTGCACGATTTAGGATTGAGGAGCCACTTCGCAACTGAGCTCGAATTTGGTGTTAAAGCAGCTTCTTGCGGGCTATCATGTGTCTTGCTGCTGACTCCCTGCTTTCGGAGGCATCAGAGCAAATCCTGGTCCTCCGCCACGGCGTTGCTGGCCCAGGAGAGGCAGACAAAGCGACACGTACAGTGATGTCGGGACTGCTAAGGAAGATGCACCGACTTCCCTTGTTGCATCTTGTTTGCCGCCGTTCTTGTCGGTCTGGAACCCAATGGCTGCCTCCGTTCGCACTTGTAATGACATGTGATGGCAGCTGTAACAGGAAATGGGATTCTTTTGGTTCTCTTCGGCCAAGTCGGAGACCTAAGGCCCGTTCCGGGATTCCGGAGACATCCGGAAAGCTTGTAAGTTTGTGTTGGAAGGCGCATCGACCATGGACGTGACCACGACGGGAACCTCTGCGGGCTTGGCACGGAAGCTGCGAGGCCATGGCCGCCCTGGCCTATGAGAGATTTCTCCGAGACCTCGTCCCTCAATGAGGGCCTACGCCTTCTACCCGGACCTGGAGACGGACTTCGCGAAGGACGACCCTGTGGGTTGATGCTGAAGGCTTGAGCACCAAGAAAGCTGCAAACAAGACTGTAGGAATGTGGCAGGTGTCTGCTATTTCTGCTATATCATATCTGTACCAGCACATCAAGCGGCTCCGACCATGGTGGGGACAAGCCGTTCAAAGCAATGCTTTCCGTCAGACTTCCTGTAAGCCTACCAGCGGACGATGTAGCCGAAGGAAGTTGTAATTCAAAGAGGCTTCGCTAGCGATGCCTTTCCTGGTCAAGGACAGGAGCCCTGGGACCTGGGACTGAAGAGGATGTTTTAGCTCAGAACCCACCGAGACATCTCGAGATGCTTTCGGACGGAAAGGATGAAGTGGAAGGCACTCAGCATCTCTAGAATGACGATCAAGGTTTTTGCTTGAAGGTCCTTCAAGGGATAAGTCGCAACATGGCCGCAGAGGACCCGTCTCTACAGCAACGCTACGGGATTTGCCTTCCCGGATGCCAGCATCCGAGCTTGCAAAGCAAGATTCAAGATGAGGGTCTCAGTTTGTCTCCGAGAATCTCTGTGAATCAGCCTAGGCCCAGCAGTGGGGAGCACCGTCGAGGACTATGGCAACATGTGCTGCAACTCGGAAACCTCAGCAATTACTCGGCTGTTTTAACCTTTGGACTTCTCGCCAAGGCGCCAGGCCGAGTGGGTGGTTCTGCAGCATCGCACCGAGACTGTCGTAGAAATGTCTTGAATCTTCGTTTCGGTACAATTCAGCAGATGAGGCCCTCCTTTGCAGTTTTCGGACGTGCGTGGCCTATCTTCGGGTATATCATATAGTTTCTGGCCGAAAGAAAGCCTGAGAAAGTGCATGTCTCAGGCTGCGTGCCTTACCAGCGGCCAGCTGATCAAAGCAGCACCAAGCATTATGCACAGCAGGGCTCAGTGGCATTGACGTGGGCTTCAAGTGACATGCTGGATTCGGACTCAGTTCCTTTTCTCTACCGAGGTTGTGCGCTTCGCCGGCATGTGAGCCCATCGCAGGGGCGCCGACCAAACCACAGCAGGCACAACGTCACTATGCAAGCCCCTGCAAAGCACAAGCTGTCTTGGGTCCGCAGGTATGCGGTCTGAAGAGAGACGGGACGGACCCACGTACCAACCATGCAGATGCGCATTCAGCTTGCTCAGATGTCTAAAGAAGGACAAATATTGGCTTCTCGAACATCCTGACACGTCTATAGAAGACGGTTGGCGTGGGCTCCTGAGCCATTGCTCATCGTTGCACATGCGCAGCAATTCCACAGCCGCTTCCAAAAAGGTGCCGAAGGAGCTGACAGCGCAGTGATCAGTGCTTGGTACCCGGCCTTCCTCACCACCCTGCAGAATAGCATGCGTGCGACCGTGGGGGTCTCTAAGACTCTAAGCGCATTGTGACCAGCATCATCCATGAAAATCCGTGACCGTGCATGGATCCCGGGTTTTCGCTTTTCACATGACATTTGGACGGCCACGTTTTGCGAGAGTTGCATTAGTCGAACAGTTTTGTTTAAGCGCTTCGCGTCGTCCACCTCGACCCCGTCGCAGGTGAAGAGCAGTCTCCACATCAGGGCCGAATCAGCAGGTTAAGAGTTCACAAGACGACGAATGAGGGTCTGGGGGACGGGGATAGGGGCCCGAACGGTTGTTTCAGCAACTCAGGAAAGGGTGTTAAGATGAGGGAAAGAGATGGAAAGGGGTTGCCGGAAGGGAAAAAGGGAACCTCTGACCGCTTAGCATCCTCTCATGCGACGCCTTAGAGATCGAAGCATGCAGCAGAAATGCGCTAGAGAACGGTCTCGGCACTTGTGCCAAGATTGCCAGGCATTGCTCCGACGGTAGTGTTGAGGACCGATCTAATCTAGCCGAATCCTTAGTGTCGGAAGTTCTCTAGCAGCGTGCGTGCGCGCTCTATTGCAAATTCTTGCAAAAGTTGTTTCTGAAGCAGGAACCCACGGGCAGAATTGGGCATCTCGAACGTAAACGAATCTACAGTTAGAGTCGACCAAGCCGCTCGCTTTGTGTTCGTTCCGGCATGGCCAGTGCGAACAATCCTGCTATTGGCGGCATGTGCTTAGTAACAAGACAGGCTCCTGCGTGCTGGACTTGAGCACTGAAGGTAGCATGATTAAATTAAGCTTGAAATGGATTCTGGTCGCGAGCGCGATCGGGCGCGGCTCCAATTTGGAATCAGACGCTCAGACACTGAAACACGCAGTCCCAGGACCCCACCCCGTCAGTCCAAGAACTCATAGGAGTGCTGATTCCAGATCTGTTGGCGCCCCATCACAGGAGTTCTGATTCAAAATTCGTTGGTGCCCCATCAGTCCCGCATTGCGAGCATTCGTATGGGCACGTACAGCTGACAGTGCAGCATCAAGCCTCGTGACGTTTGTAGGTGCGAAGTACAAACATCTTCCGCAGGTGTTGTGTAAGGCCGATTTCGTTAGAGAGCTGATACCTGCCATCACACAGATAGGATGGGTGCATGAGGCAACGTTGGAAAAACGATTTCCACACAATGCACAACTCGGACACTTCAAGAGTCCACCTGGGGGCCGCTTCATGCTGGGTTCCATGTGGTCCTAGACGTATGGCCTGTGTCGGTACAGTTTGCAGCACAAATGCTGACTGTTGCGCCTGGACAAGCTGCGTCTTAGACTCTGAAGCAGTCAAGACACAATCATTACATCTTGTGTCCCATGGATACAACATGCTTGCACCTCTTCTGAATCATATCGCTCTTCGACAGTATAGGGCATCGGCACATGCTGCCGGTGCCTTATGCTGAAGTTCACGTGCCTTCCGAGACAGCATTCTTGCTCCTTGTAGCACTGAAGGAGTTCAAGCACGCAAAGCTCCACAACATCACAGCGGTTGATTTTCCTTTCAGCTCAATAGAGCCATCAGATCCTCCCTGAAAGAAGGCTGAGTATATAGCGGTTGATCAAAGCCGATCGGATTGCAAAGACACCGGCTAAGCATCTGATGGTGCATCTGCTCCGCCTGCTGATGGTTCCTTGGCTGTGCTCCTCGACAGCGCTGGTCTCCACCCTTCAGGTGAGCACGCCGCTGAAGGTCTTGTTGCGAAGGCGGCCCAGCGCGTTGATCAAGGATGCGTCGGCTCGTCTCGTGAACGTGTGCGGCAAAGGAAGCTTCAATCGTTGAGCGGCATCAATGTGCTGATCGAAGACGCTGAGGGAAAAAGCTCGGCACTGTCCAAGGCTGCTTCCGAGCTAGGCATCCAGGGCATCATCGTCGATAGGAACACAGTTGATCTTTCCGCCCAGGCTCATGTTGAACAGGTTTGCGGTCAGGTTGAAGCAATGCCAGGCTGCGATTTGTTGCTCTCATTGCCATCCGTAAAGCTCTGTTTGGACTGAGCAATGCCTGGGATCGATCATCAAGGTGGTAGAGACAACAATTTGCAACCATGGTTATACTCGCAATCGCGTGGCCACGAGGCACACCATAACTTTCAAAAGATTTCCCTCGATGGACGCTCGACAGGAGAGCCGTTGCATTTCGCCACCAATGATCTGCGCCTCATCCATTTTCTTGGGCAGCTTTAATGCGATGAGAAAGTTCAAGTGCCTCTTCTCAGGCAATCGTCGAGGCATGGTATCCACAACAGTACCATCGCCACGTGCCAAGTATGGTAACGAAAATCCTCACCAAGCGTGAATGGAAATCCGGTCCGCGAGGAATCGCTGCGGTGAAGAATGAAGCAGATGGACTGAGATCAAATGCAACGTGGGACGACGACTCCGCATGTTTGTTGTCTGGTCTGAGGGCCATTGCCAGAAAACAACACCGACAAGTTAAGACTGCCGAGCTCTTAACGTCACCCGGAATTAAATTCTACGAGATGCTAGAACAACAATGGTAATTTCAAGGAAGAGCTTGTTATCGCGCTGAAAGTATCTTCGATGCCAATTTCAATCACATCCTATTCGATGAAACGGCGACAAGATTGCACTGAACGTCGCATCATGTTTCGGTTGTAGAGACGAAAACGCAGCTAGCTTAGCAGATGCGATTCAGGCTTTCCTGAAGGCCAATTTGGTCCAGGAAGGAGAACCCGACACATGGGTAATCTTGCCCGAAGAGGCGTCACCAGCGATTGGTGTCAGGATCCATGGTCATCGTGCGAGAAAAAAGGTCGCTATACAGCCACCCCTTAGCTGGCAAACTCTGGCAGAACCGTCTCTCCTCGTCCTGACTTCCTTAGGGGGCATCGAACTAGATCTGTTCCCGTCCAACTTCCTGTTTCAGGTAGGCACGCATACCCTCATACTGAACATCTACGTCGATGATCTTACGCTCTCCGGAGCGAAGCATCAACGAGTTTGGGAGAAGGCTGAGAGTCCACATCAAGCCTGTGCCCGAGGTCTTCATTGACGACACAAATGGCCGAAGCCTAGGCCGAGGTCACAGGATCTACAAAGGTGTGGACTCCGCGACCTTAGTGTTTGATATGTCTTCTTTGCCCAGCAGGTCGCAGATGCCTTTTGTGAGCTAGCGGGCCTACCAAACGAACCTTTGAAGAAAGTTGCAACACCGTGTTTCTCAGAGGCCCTGATGTCGGATGAGGATCTGCAACAAGAATGTGTGGTGAGTGATGTAGCTGCAGAGGTCTTGATGAACGCGTTATGGCTCGATCTTTGCCTCATCACCGGACGTTCTGCGTCCAAAGTTGCGTCCTGGGCACGCTGGGAAGCAAGCAACAGCTCCGGATGATTTCCTACCTCCATGGGTCATCTGAAACCTGCCTTGCAGCAACCGTTTGCCATCACAAAACACCCCAAGTGCACATCTATAGTGACAGTGATTTTGCATCATGTCTGCACAGCGCGAAGTCCATTAGTGGCATCGTCGTCACAGAAGGCTCAACAGAGTTTGGTTTTCCACTGTGGTGCTCGTCAAAGAAACAGACTAGTGCAGCCAGAAGCACGCCAGAGGCAGAATCGATAGCCATGCCATCAGCTATGTTCGGGGAAGCCCTGAACATACGAAAGATGTTGGGACAAGTGCTAGGCCAAGCAGTTGATGTCATGTTTCACCAAGACAACGAGACACTTCTGAAGGTCTTTGCAGCGGGCTATTCAGCGAAACCCCGTCATGTCAACAGGGTTCACCGGGTAAACACAGCCCCAATGCCTGAACAGCTGCAGGATCCACACATCACCGCCGAATACGAAGCGAGCTTGAAGTAGCGCATGGTCTGACAAAGATCCTCCCGCCAGCTGAATGGCCACACACCATGATGCGATTCGGCATGACAGCGTCTAGCGATGGTTCCCACCTAGCTGCAGTCGTTGCCAGTCCAATTGAGACAGTTTTGCCTGCCGAGATCTTTGCCACAGGTTGCCCGAAGGTCCAAACAGAGCAACATCTTGTGCTACAAGTTTCGACGTTGATTGCTAACGGTCCTGACAAGAGGGGGGGTACAAGACAGTGCCGCGCATGTCTTCCCAGCAGGTGCGTTCGTCTTAGGGGATTTCTTTGGCATCCAAAACACGTCTCGCACGTACAAGTGTGTGAGCGCAGTCATATGTCGGTTTATCCGGCATGACATGCCATCGCACAAGTTTTCGAGCGTGGTCTTGCAACAAGGTGTTGTCAATGCAGAAGGGTCGAAGAAGCTTCTCGCATCGCTCAGTGCCGTGCATGGACCCATCTTTATGGGTCGAGGATGAAGATGGAACGACGCGGTACCCACTTGACGACATGTTGTGGGGAAACATGCCTTGCAGTCCTGCTCTTCTGAATCCGTTCAATCATACCATGATGAAAGCCACACGACAGGTTTGCCTTCGTGGCATGCTTGATTCGACATCATGAGCGCCTGATCCCGCATGATCGCGCGACACTGCTTCAGTTTGGATTCAACCTTCCCGCGTTAGTGTAAACTTCAAGTCTTACTGCTCAGAGTCCTAAAGGGGGGGAGTTAACAGAGCTCGACCCAAAAAGGCCTAGGTATGTAGATCATGACAATGTAGTTGTTACAGGCTCTACATTTGGCTCAAGGAAAAAGGAACTTTGTGTGTGTTTCCTTGTCTTACGTGCGCTTGTTGTACTTCATTCTGACACTCTAACACTCACCTGCTTAAACTCTCCAACAGTCAGACACGTAAACACTCAGCCACGCCCTCAGGGAGACGTTTATCCAATCAGACATGCAGCCATGGGCATGGCTCCTTTAATTTAGGACAACATCCAAATGACAAGTGCCATGTTCGGAAGGTTCGCGACTTTAGTCAACAAAGCCAATGCTTTGGCAGCACTTTGCACGGATGTTTATCGCAAGCTGCGCTCTCTGCGGATTCATGCAATATCCCGCCATGTTCAGTAACGTTTGGTGACCTAGGCGAGAGCGACAATGGCTGGGACTTCCAAGGCCCAAGCGCCCACGGCACATCGAGGTGACTCACTTTAGAGACTGTAGAGGCTTCTTCTCATAACTGCAGGGGTTGGACTGCCGACAGCAGCTTCGGCGCGAAGCTGATGTGTCGATAAGGCGCTCTGCGTGATACCTTGTGCAAAGCACGGTCATCAAGTCTGTTGGTTTTGGTCCCACTGTAGAATTGCAGCGGGATGCTATAGAGGCTTTGGGTTTTGCAGTGGCCCTTGTAAGCCCACTTACACTTAAACGTGTTTCCTGTCGTAAGTCATAAGCGTTGTTCTAAAGGTGAGCCAGCAACAGCAGAGTTTTCCCAAACACCAACAAATACCTTCTTTATCTTGCAGTCGTTTATCGACCGCGGCATTGGCACTTGCAGTGCTGGCTGCTGAAACCGTTTGCTGATCTCTGCTGCATTGATTCAGCCTCGACAGCCTTCGCCGGAAGCTTTGCCTGTGTGCCGATCGATATAGCTTGGTTGCATGACGTTCTTGTGGTCATTGCATAGAGCTGGAAGAGTCTAGACCGGCATTTTCGAGCATTGCCCCTTCGAGACAGGCCGTTGGACGACAGCCTGGACCTTCTACCGAAACGCTTGGACGGGGGGTTCGAAACTCCCATGCTGCAATGCAAGGCATGGCATACAACCTCCTCACCTCCGTTACTAGTGGAGGGCTTTGTGCTCTGACCATGGCATCCATAGTACAGGAGCTTTTCTGTATCCAAGTTTTCGTTGCAAGGCCCGGTATACTCTGTCGGGAACTCCATCAGTAGCAACTATGTCGGACGGCTTGGACGGGATGCGACAGCCGACAGACGAGACCCCTCGCACTTCGTCCTGAGGCTCTGATACTTGGGCTGGGAGCCAGGATCCGAGGATTCAGATTCTTTGAAGCTTTCCGAAGTGTCACCAGTTTTGCTGCCTGCTCGCCTCTGCAAAGGTTGTAGGTTCAGCTGTGATGTCTGTGATCATTATGCTCCTGTTCCAGTCTTAGACTCTCCGATCCCGCCTTCAGATCCCTGCAGCGAATGCGTTGGAAGAGTGTTCAGCCCAATGGCCTCGGTTATTTCAGGTTTCCGATATGCGCTCCTCCTGTGCTGCGTGAGCCTGAATGCCGCGAGTACGCTGACAACTTCAATTTGCAGGGCCGCAGGGCCATGTCGCAAACTGCCCAAGGCTGTCTCTGCTGGTAGTTGTGTTTGTAGCACTCATCCTGACGGATTACGCGCTGGCCCCGGTTTCCCGGACGTTGTTTTGTGGGTTGTTAGATACTTGACTTCCACAGGTTCTTTTCGTCCAGGGAGGCATCGCGAGCGGCAGGAGCCGTGTCTCTTCGCTCCGTGAAGCATTGAAATTTCCCATTTCTGCACAGCAAAGCTCAGTCAAGTCCATCAGTTTAGTTTCAAGCATGGAGATGCTTCACGCAAGTAGTGTTGTCTGGCTTGAAGAAATCTGCTCAATTTACATACTTCGTCTAGAGGAAAGCAGTCGTGCAGGACTGGAGCGCAACTGCAGCAGTCCAGCACTGACATACCCGACATATGCGTGCACTCCTAACATGCATGCTGAAGGTTTTTGTCCAGCCTGTCCATTACAGTACCATCCGGTGCAGAAAGCCTGCTGGCGCCACAGTCAGTCTCGACATGCTGTGTGCCGTGGAGTAAAAGATTTGGTGAGCAACTGCCCTCGGAGGCTCACTCAAGCCAGCAGCAACCAGGCCACAATGCAGTGGCTGACCTCAGCCTGCCGATTTGCTAATAGATGATTAAGAACTCCTCGAGTCGTGCTTGGCCATGAAAGCCGATTGCAGACTTCCCGAATCAGGTGGTTCGCAGTCAGCGGGTGCTTGCTGGCCGTGGCCATCATGCTCTTGGCCTGCACGGCGTCGATCTTACGCTAGATGCCGGCTTCCCTTAGTCCCTTAGTGCTTTTTTGTGAATGCCGCGAGGTGCTATCCTTGGCGAAGCAGTTTCGAGTCGTGCTTGCCTTGCTCAGTGAGGCAGCATGATGAGTTTGTAAGGTTCCATGTTCACGTAGATTTCAGCTGCGAGAGCCTCTCGAAAGCAGGCTGGCAACATGATCCGCAGAGTGCCTTCGCTGCTTGCCTTACCGATGATCCTTCTGCTCAGCCTTGCCACTGCCCCAGGCAGGGCTTTGCTTTGGATTTAGTTCGTTTCCCGATCGGTCTGGGAGTGGCGGCTAGTTCAAACTGGTCAGAATATAAATAAATACATAGTTTTTTCTATATATATATATATATAGTAAACCTAATATAATATAATATAATGTAATATGGCATATGGTATAAAAAATATAATATAAAAAATATAATATAATATAATATAATATAATATAATATAATATACTATATCGTATAATATATAATATAATATATAATATAATATATAATATAATATATAGTATAATAT
>CAJNJA010008437.1:0-15246 GCA_905231915.1 Symbiodinium necroappetens
AGTCCGAAAACACCACGGTGTAATACACACCGTGCGCCAACTACTTACTAATTCCCCCGGCCCTCCAAGGTAGGGTTTATGAACTGTCGGGGTTCGGTGCTTGTTAGGAGTTTTTTTTTTTTGTGGCTTGTGGTCAAGATACCCTGTAATATCCCCCCCCTCCCGCCAAAATACCCACTACTGTTGATGGTATAGATCCTGCATTACTTTAAGGCCCCTAAACTCTGGGAATTATGCTATATATTCCTTATTATGGGTAATTAATGCAGGATTTATATCATCAACCCTAAACCATAAACCCTAAACCCCTTAACCCCATACCCTAAACCCTAAACCCCTAAACAGGACTATAAAGGCTCCATTAAGGAGGCGCTTGGGGGTTTCAGGGCTCTTTAGGGGTCCGGACCTTCAGGCTTCAAGGTGTGTAGGATTATGGCAGTTGTGCGGGATTTCGGGGGGATTTCGGGTCTGGTGTTGTATAATGTTTAGGGTTTAGGAGTTTGGGGTTTGGGGGTTTAGGGAGTTTAGGGTTTAGGGTCGTGGAATGGATTTTGGGGCTGGTGGTTTAAAGTTTAGAGCGAGAGGCGTCGACCCCGGATCTTAAACCCCAGACTGCTGCTGGAAACAGAAGGCGTAGGGTTTATAGGGTTCAGGGTTTAGGGTCAGGGTTTAGGGTTTAGGGGTTAGGCCTCTAGAGTTTGTATTCCCGTCGCATATCTGTTGGGAGACTGGAGGATGCGGCTTCGGCACAGTCTCAAAGCAGGGTCCCTAAACCCTAAACCCCTAAGCCCCAAACCCTATCCAAATATCGTGGCTTCCGGTGCCCAGGTCGCTCCAGGAGGTCTCGAGGCTCGACGAGGCCTGTTTTTCTTTGTTTAGTTCGGGATTTTTCAGAGGTTAGGGCGGTTTTAGGGGTTTTAGGGTTTTAGGGTTTTTAGGGGTTTTAGGGTTTTTAGGGTTTGTAGGGTTTTTGAGGGTTTAGGGTTGTTTAGGGTTTAGGGTTATTGCTTTGTTGGTTTAAGTTGTCCCATGGTTTAGGGGAAAAACGCAGGCAGATAAAATGAAAACCATCACGGCGCCCTCTGCTTCTCCCCATCAAGAACACCAAGGCCACGGGTATAGCGAGATACAGAAGAATTCTGTTTCGAATCCTTTAGTTTGGGATTGTAGAGGTTAGGGGTTTAGGGGTTTTAGGGTTTAGGGTTTAGGGTCGAGTCCTGCCAATCCAGGAGCAAGGCCTGGTCTTACGGTTCGCCCCCTAAAGCCTTCCTTAACCTACCAAAACCCACTTTTTTGTAGCTTCTTGTTATACGCCCTAATATGGAATTTATAGGGACCCTACAATACAGTAGGTTCTGGTGGGTTAGGGTTTGGCTTCTGTTGACAACTTGTGTGCGGCGTCCACGCCTGGCACTGTGCCAAAAGTAATCTGAAAGTTTACCCTTTGATTTGCTGGGCCTCCTGGGGAAGTAAGAACCCTAAACCCTAGACCCTAAACCCCAAACTAAACCTAGAAATCCCAGCAACATTTCCTTGGCTTGTTGGGGAAGTAAGGCAGAAACCCGAAACCATGTAGAATCCTATTCCCTGATCCCTAACTTGACGGCAGGTGCCCTCGGGACCTTCGTGGATGCTCGCCGGCACTTGCGCCCTCAACCCGTCCGACCTAACGCAAACCCTAAACCCTACACCCTTGGATGGTCCCATGACTGCTTGCATAAACCCTACACCCTGAACCCTGAACCCTTTAAATCCCTTTATGGATCCTAAGCAGGTGTTTGAAGGTTCAGGGGCTATCTAAGGGCCTGTAGGGGTTTAGGGTCCGGGGTTCAGGGGGTTGTGCAAGCCATGAACCTCGCAGAGGATATACCTGTGACCCCAAACCCTACAAAATAGTAGGTTAAAGTTATGACCCCTTAATTAGAGGGTAGAACCCCTAAAACGGTAGGTTTTTGGATTCCCAGGTAGGCTTTCGGGGGTCACCGAACGCCTAGCGGCAGCAGTGACCCGCCTTTCGCAGCTTAACACCCCGCCTGAGAGGGGGACCAACAGGGGAGGCAGGCCCCTAGACGCCCAACAGTGGGGGGTCATGGAGGAAGTACTGAGGGGTTTGGGGTTTGGGTTTTCTGGTTCTCTCCAGCTTTGGTTCTGGTGCAGCTAGGGTTAAGGCTGGTTGAGGGTTTAGGGCCCTGGTAGAGAATGGAAGCCTCGGGAACCCATCTACCTAACAACCCAGGCAGACCGACATGAAACCACATAAGCCGTGGCACGGAAGATGGTTCTTGACAAAAGCTCTGTGAGAGACAGCGAAGCAAACCGAAACCCTACAGCCCCAAAGCCATGACTCCTAAACTAAAACCCCAGATCCCTAAACCCCCAAACCCCAAAATACAAAGCCTTTCACCCCTAAAGTCCTAAAGCACTAAAGTCCAAAACGTTCAACCCTAAACCCCGAGACCTTAAACCCTACTTGGAGGGTCGGCGGACTTAGTAAGTAGTTGTGTTAGAGACTTCTAAGTATCATAACTCGAATTAGGATCCCTTTTAGGGTACTTATAACTCTACTTATTACTGTACTTACTAAGTCCCCTGACCCTCCAAGTATAGATCCCTTTAAGGATCACGTCTAAGCCCTCAACCAAGGATTATATTGTATTATATTATATGATATGAAATTATACTATACTATATACTATATCATATTATATTATACTATATTATTATCAAATTATATTATATTGTATTGTATTATGTTACATTTTGTTATTGTTCCTCAACCAAGGCCTTGCTGCTGCTCTGACCTGGAACGGGGCTCCGTGCAGCGAATTGCCGGCACATCCCGGAGGTGCGGTGCCGGTTTCAGGGTGAGTTTTGGTTTGGGGTTCAGGGTTTAGGGCTTTAGTTAAGGCTTAGGGGTTTAGGGGTTAGGGTTTTGTGGTTTAGAGGGCTCAGGGTTTAGAGTCGTTCTTTTTGGGTTTCAGGTTCCCTGCTTCAAGGAATTCCAAAGCCCTAAAACCCCAAACCCTAAAGCCCTAAACCCTAAACCCTAAAGCCCTAAACCCTAAACCCAAAACCCCAAACCCTAGCCCTAAACCCTAAACCCCAAAGCCTAAAGCCTAAAGCCCTAAACCCTAAGCATGCCTCGGATCTCCTGCCGCATCCTATACTGGGTTCTTGCTGCGGGATTTAATTTAAGTTACTATGATAGGGATCTATACTATATTTATATGGTTTCTTTATTCTGGTAACTTAAATCAAGTCCCTTTAAGTTGCTATAATAGGGATCTAAACTATAGTTATATGGTTTCCCCGAATGGTCTAGGTAGTCCGCATTTATGGTTTTTGGTACCCATAAAGGCCCCAAAGTCCTTAAATAATGAGTACTTGGACCCTTAGGGTTCTTTATTATGGTAGCTTAAATTAAGTCCCTTAACAAGAACCCATTCTGCCTTTTGTAGTGAACACCCTGTGAGTCGTGCGCGAGAAGACAAACCTTTCTACCAGGACTTGCCGTCTGCTTGCAAGGATTCATACACCTACGGTTGATGATAGAAATCCTGCATGACCCATAATAAGGAATGTACCGTAATTCCCATGGTTTAGGGTCCTTAAGGTAATGCAGGATTTGTACCATCAACAGTAGTTCTCCATTCCCTAAACCCCGTGTCTTAAGGTTTAGGGCCCCATGCGTCGCAGTGAGCCAAAGAGCGACGGCAGCCCCTGCGGCTCAAAGTTTGCCGACTTAGGCTTAGAGCTTTGGGTTTAGGGATTTAGGGTTTAGGGTTGAGGGTTTTAGGGTTTTAGGGTTTAGGGTTTTGAGTTTAGGGTTTAGGGTTCAGGGTTCATCAGGGTTTAGGGTTTAGGATTTCAGGGTGTGTGTGTGTAGACTCTTCCACACCAGAGGTGTAGGTAAGGTCCCCGGGGCAGAGGAAAACGGAAGCAACAGTGCAGCAACCCCTCGCAACATGTGTGCGCATCCCAGAAGCCTTGTGAGCTGAGGGCGTGCAACCACATGGCGTGCTGCGCTTCTTTTTTCTTACCTGTTGTCAGCCCAGAATCCGGTGCATCCTCTGTCCACTTCTGCTGCCCAGGTGGCGACGGCTGGGAACGCTCGGGACTGTGGGCTGCAGCAAAAGATTGCTCTGCAAAGGTCTGCAGCCTGCAAGTTGTCCGACAGCCCCAAAAGCCCTTTTACCTGATCCCTCCTGATGCACCAGAAGCTGCAGGAAGCCATCACGTGGATCCTTGCTGCTCTGGTGCAGGTGTTGCAGAAGATGCATCGTTGGATTTTTGCCGAGCTGCGTTTAGGGGTGCAGGGTTTGAGGTCTTTGGGCTTAGGGCTCGAAGCCTGAGCGGCACCAAGCCGGACTTTTGGAGCCGAGCTTGAACCTCAACCCCTAAGCCCTGAACCCTAAAACCCCAAACCCCTAAACCCTAAAACTCTAGACCCCTAAGCCCCAAAGCCCTAAACCCCTATGCCCTAAGCCCTAAACTTTGAACCCCGAGACGGGAGATAAGCTCGGGTTGCGAGGTTTGGGTCCTCAGCCCGAAAGAAGAGCAGATAAGAGCACTTTCTTAAACTTAGGGCTTAAGGCTTAGGGCTTACAGGGTTTATAGGGCTTATAAAACTTATAGGGCTTATAGGGTTTATAGGGTTTATAGGGTTTAGGGCTTTTAGGGTTTATGGGGCTGAGGGTTTACTACCGTCCGAAGATCCAAAATCCAGTTCGCCTCAAACCTGCAACATCAAGTCCTGAGACCTGGGCCTAAACCTCCACTTTGAAGTAAGGTGTCAGGCTACCGTTCCAGACCCGACTTTTTGTCTTGGACACTTCTTCGACACTCGTGCTTTACAAACGACTCGTCCAGAAACACATCCCTAAACCCTAAACCCTAAACCAGCGTTTTTTGTAGGGTCTCTGTGCAGAGCAGATTAGGGTCTATAGTAAGAACGGTTATCGTAGCTTAACTGGGTTCCGGAATACCATACTTTAACACTTGTTTTAGTTCCTGTTCCTCAAAGGAGCTGTTATGAAACAAAGGTTTATCTTCTTTCTCGTTGGATATTTCCACGTCCAGTAAACCCAAAAACCGTAGACCACAAAACCCTGAAGCTTAATCCCCCCTATAGTTTAAGTTATATGCCTTAATTCAGAGGTATGGGGCTCTCTGGGTAGCTTCAGCTAAACTCCAAGATCTAAGCCCAGGGAAGTCCGCATTTAAAGCCCCGGTAGGCCACCTTCCACAGAGCCATCCTCACGCTCCAGCGAGAGGTGGGGACGGGGTTTATTCGGGATGTATGCGTTGGGGTTGGTGGCTCAAGAGTTTTAGGGGCTGGGGTTTCGGGATGTAGCGATTTAGGGATTTACGGGTTGGGGTCTCGGCGTAGGGGTTTAGGCATTGGGTTTAGGCCCTAGGCGTTGGGGTTAGTAATAAGGCGTTGGGGTTTAGGGGTTGGGGTTTAGGGTTCGTGTTCAGGGCTAATGGTGTAATTAGCTGCTAGTTTGAGGCTTCAAGGTTTTGAAGGTGCCCCCTAAATTACAAACACACACACACACTTTTCCGTCGGTCCTTAATGTAAACCAGAAATATTCATCTTCTCGACGCCGCCCATACGTTCGATTTCCGTAGGTTAAGGTAGGACTTACGGTAGAGTTCATGATTTAGATTTCGAAGGTGTGGGATGATGGGATGAAGGTTGGGGATGCAAATTTCAGGATCAAGGCTTGTAAAGCTAGGGTTGAAAGGTGTGCTAGTTTAAGGCTTCCGGCTCCAGGGTCAGAGTCTATAACATGTCGAGCTGATTACGAGCAATACCGAAGCCTGAGTAATTAGTCATACCTGTCGCCCAGAAGACCTACCTTTTTTTTAAGGAACTATATATAGAAACTATACTAGTTGGTCTTTTCGGCTGAAGGTAGTCATACTGCGGTTGATGTCATAAATCCTGCATCACCCATAATAAAGAATTTACCATAACTCCCATAGTTTAGGGTCCTTAAGGTCATGCAGGATTTGTATCATCAACAGTATCTGTTAGAATTCGGACCCGACCCTCCAGCGAGCTGAACGACAACCCGCAGATTGCGCGCGCACGGGCTAACGGTATCTCCGGTGGCTACCTCAATCAAGGGACTAAAGGAGAGACCCTTAAAGGGACCCTTAGGGTTATATAGGGGCTTTCTGAGACTATATAAGGGGTATATTCGGGGTATTTTAGGGTATTAGGATTAGGGGTCCCTCCTAGGGGTCCGTCCTATTGCCCCTTAATTTAAGGACCAAATGACCCTTAAAAGTAGAGGCCCTATACAATTATATTATGACTCTTAATATGGTATATGAACCCTAAACCGTCCTTAAAATTAGAGGCCCTATACAATTATATTATGAATCTTAATATGGTCTATGAGCCCTAAACCCTTTTAGGGCTGTTTTCGTCCTTAACCCCTAAACCCTAAACCCTAGCACTTACAAGAACCCTAAACCCTAAACCATTTCAGGGTTCTTTTCGTCCTTAAGGTAGTGAGGCTAAGGGGCGGCTGGGGGGCGCCACCTCCGGGAGGGTGGACCGGACGTGGCTAATTTAGGGTTTAGGGCTGGGCTTAACTAGGGTTTAGGGTTTAGGGTCATGGCCTTTGGGAAGCTATGTAGTCGGGGATGGAACGGTTAGACGCCTCAGGGAGATGTCGTTGCGTGGGCGAGCTTGCCAGAACGACCAGATCCACGATGTGCACTGGCTACGCACGCTCATGGCTATGGACTACATCGAGCTCGCTATCGAAACCAAGACCCTAAACCCTAAACCGTGGCTAGTGAATCAGCTTCACATCCGGGGGGCTGGGTCCACTGCATGACCAGTGGGCTGACCCCAGATGAAGGCTAAAAAGGCTATCCTGAATATAATTTTAATTAGACTGCAATATGGGTAGTTCTCTAAATTAGGATCTCTTTTAGGGTCCTTAATATATGGGTGCCGCACTACTATATTGGGGACCTAAAAGGGAACCTACTTAAGAGAACTACCCATATACATTAAGATCCTAGTCTAAGTAGAAAAAGGGTTGTGGATGGAGGTGCGGAAGTTCGAGACCGGGGTGACCATGCGATTTTTTTCGTTGAAAATGCATTTACGAGGCTTGAGGGGTTTCGGGCTCTAGGGTATACGGTCTTGAGAATGAAACCAGGCCTACTTTCAGTCCGAGCCCTTCTGCTGTTGCTCTATAGGAGCAACCTGAAGGTTTGACGACTGACGGTTTAGGGCTTAGTTTAAGGGCTGAGGGTTTAGGGTTTAGGGCTTAGTGGTTTTCTTAAAGATCAGATCAGCTTTCTTCTCTCCTCCTCAACCCAATACCCTGCCTATCTCTAGGACATTTCCAGGTGGGTAGAAGGTCTATATACCTTATAGAAGCCTTGTAGAAGCCCTATATACCTTAAACTCCCCACCTGTAACTTCCTTTAGCTATCATGTAGGATCTTGTCCTGAATAATTGCCAAAACTATTCCTCAGGGTTCCTTGTGATATCAATACTCCTCCAAAGTACGGTCCCAAGATAAAGTTATGCTCCCTTGCCGTTCCTGTGTTATCTGGTTCAGTCTGTTCCCTGTTTGAATTGGTCGCCGTAAAGTCCGAAACCCTAAACATAGTAGCTGAGTAGGTAACCTTTAACCGTTTTGGGCTTATATAATCTTACCATAATTGAAAGGTTAACCTTTTTTGGGCTAGGATACTCAGCCCCTAAGTAAACCCTGAAAACCCTAAACCCCAAAAGCAAAGATTCTGAACTCTACAAGACCCTGAAATCTGAGCCCCCAAAACCCACGACCCTAACCCCGAAAACCTAAAGCTTAGGATTTAGGGTTTAGGGCTTTAGGGTTTTATGGCTTAGGGTTTAGGGCTTAGGGTTTCCTCAAAACCCCCAAACCTCAAGCGCCCGAAGCTTCAAAGCTCTAAGCATCGTAAGAACTCCTTGTAACGGCCCAAAAATAGAACCCTGAATCCTAAATCCATGACAGCCCCTAGGGTTTAGGGTTTAGGGTTTAGGGCTTATCACAAAGAAGCCGTCGAAGAGGTCACCCGCGGGTTCTGACGCCGAGCGGCCCCTTTTGCCTGACCGGGAGGCCAGCTCTCGCGATGAAACCCTAAACCCTTAACCCCAAACCCTACCTGTGAATCCAAAAACCTACCGTTTTAAGGGTTACACCCTCTATTTAAGGGGTCATAACCTACTATTTTGTAGGTTTTGGGGTTACTGGTAAACCCTAAACCATATACCTTGGTTTGCTTTCGCAGACTCCTGTCAGTTTCCTCTTCTCTCTTTGGTAAGAGTTCGTTTTGTTGTAAACCCTAAACTGGCCCTAAACCCTAAACCCCTAGACCCTAAACCCTGAACCCTAAACCCTAAACCCAAACCAGTTCAGGTGCTTTTTGGGGCTCTGAGGGTTTGTACGGTTTGGAGTAGGCATCTTATAGGGGTAGGACTTTACGACTTCAGGGTTTAGGGTTTAGAAGGTTCGGGTTTAGGGTTTAGGGGTTTAGCGTTTAGGGTAAAGCCAATTGGGGGTGTAGTATACTTAGTTCCCCAATACCCAGGCTTTAAACTTTTTGGGTTCGTATGGTTTAGTAGTAACCTGAAAGTTTAACAGTTCGTTTCCCTGGCCTATTGCGGCAGTAAGTCTTGATCCCCACCTTACCGATGTAAGTGATCCTTAAAAACGTAATTTTAAACTCCATATCTGTGGTACATGAGCCCTATAACGCCTAAACCCCACAAAAAAGTAGGTTATGACCAGTTCATTAGAGGGTAGAACCCTAAAACGGTAGGTTGTTGGATTCCCAGGTCACGCCGAAACCCTAAGCTGAAAGGACCCGACGATAGAACCCTGAGCAACAGGATGCTTGCCACAGAACAGGCACCAATACGTTAATACTACCACCGCATGAACCTTGCCTAATTTTTGGGATCATGTGATCGAGACCTTACTGTAACAATCCTAAACTTGTAGAGTAATTTAGCCATGGTCTGTTGCAGAGGATTGGGCTTCGCACGGTTTGTCTGACTTTGGATTGTTATCAGCATTGTGAGGCATCGGTTTCAGAAGTTTGTTGAGTCTGTTGGAACTCTAACCCCCGAAACCCTGAACCCTTAACTCTGTGTACTTAGTAGCTGAGTAGGTAACCTTTAACCTTTTTGGGCATATATAATCCTACCGTAATTGAAAGGTTAACCTTTTTTGGGCTAGGGTACTCAGCCCCTAAGTCTGTATATCCCTTCAGCTTGAGGATCCTTTCCTGCAAACGCCTGCAGCGGCGCCCGCATCTGCGCCGGCTCAGAACCTGGCCAAGTCCGGGGCACGGCAGGCCTCCTGACTTTAGCCCTTACCCTCAAAGGACTCATATTTTAAGGCTTTCGGGCCCAAAGACCCTATTATATATGGCTTTTGGGGGCTATTTTGATGCTAAGCCTTGAGACTCAAATTTGGGTTTAGGGGTTAATGTAGGAACCTGATTGAGAAACCCTGGCCCTTTTACCCCAAAATATTGAAAGGATTCATGTGAGGAGCCCTAATAAAGACCCACGGTTTCTTATTCAGGTTCCCATACGGCTGATGATATAAATCCTGCACTACCTTAAGCATTACCTACCCGTTGAGTCTAGGACATGTTCAGGTGGGTAGTTACCGGTACAGAAGCCTTATAGAAGGTCCCATATTAAATACCTTCTAGAAGCCTTATAGTAGCCCTATAGACCCTAAACTCCCAACCTGTAGCTTCCTTTAAGTTAGACCCCACAGAACCTCCTTTTATAAGGATATCATCACAAAAGAACCCTCGACTGCCAGACTCCAAGTGCCTTTTGAGTTTGCAGCATGCAAGGAGGAAGCACCGGCGCCTCAGTCAGCCGAGGTGTCCAGGAGGTGAGGTCTCGGCTGCAGCGGGGTTAGCAAGACTTCCAAAGTCAGGAAGACACCTCAACTTGGCCTTCCTTTAAGGGCTCCTTTGAAGGGTTCTAGGGGGTTTGGGATTTAGGGGTTTTGGGGTTTCAGAGTTCCTTTAAGGGTTCCTTTATCTTAGCGTTCTTCTGGTTGGCTCTTAGGACTTTAACTTTTTTTGGGGTTTCTATATGAACTATAGTAAGTAGGCCAAAAGTTTTAACTTGTAGGAGGGGTTCAGAAGGCAGCCAAGTCAAATACTGTTGATAGGATTTACTGCATTACCTTGAGGACCCTAAACTATGGGAATTATGGTATAGTCCTTATTAATAATTATGGGTAATGCAGGCCTTATACCATCGCTCGTAGGGTGTCGGGATTAGGGGTTTAGGGTTCAGGGTTGAGGGTTGAGGGTTTACTCAAAACAAGAAGGGGGTCCTTGGAAGAGTTTAAGGTGTAATTCTCAAATGAGGAGCATAAAATACACAAAACATCGCAAATCAGGTGATCTTTTACATGATTTAGGGCCTGTTCCTCATTTCACGGAGTGGTGGAGCCTCCGGTTCCGATCCGTGATTGAGTTGAGCGTAACAGGGTTTAGCCCTACACCCTAAACCCTAAACCCTAAGCCGTATTTTGGGTTGAGGTTTAGGTTCGAGAGTCAACACTTTAGGGTTGAGAGTTTAGGTTTGAGGGCTTTAGGGTTTAGGGTTTAGGGTTTCGGGAGGGTTTGAGGGCTTTTGGGTTTTGATCTTCGCGTTTATAGTTTCGAGTTATGGTTGAGGGTCTGGCGGCTATATTAAAGGCATTTAAATGCCAATATTCGCCGCAATGAGCGCCCAGTACGAACCTGTGGGAGCTGTTCTGATTGTTACGAGTCTGTCATGCTTTGCAATTTCAGACATCTGCGTACCATAAACCATACAATCCCTAAGTCCGATGAATCTCCTAAACCCAATACCCTAAACCCTACTTGTACTTGTTGGAACATTTGAACCCAAAGCCTCAAATCCTAGAATCCTAAGCCTTCAAGATTGACCTTTCCAACGAAGCCACTTGGATTCCTTTCTTACCTCAAAACTTGAACCCGAGGTCTTATGAAGCCAGTAGAAGCAACATCAAAGAATCCATAAACCCCTAAACCCGAAACCCTGAACCCTGAGCCCTAAAAGGCCCTTTAAAAAAAAGAACCTTAAACCCTAAAAGTCCCGAAAAGAGAAAGACTTCAACCCTCACGCCAAGGAAGCCTTAAACCCATTGAAACTCTAAACTCGGTCGAGGCTTTAGGGTTTCGGGCTTAGGGTCTAAACCCCTAAATCCTAAACCCTAAATCCTAAACCCTAAACCTTATAAATCTTAAACCCTAAACCCCAAACCCGACAGGTCCGAGGGACACGACCGCCGTCTGGCAAAGCTACGCGCGGCCGTGGCTATGCATCGACCCAGCCGGACGTCAGAGGCCTTTCTTTCCGCGCTTTTGTTTTTAAGGATCCTAGGGTTTCGGGGTTTGGTTCCCTAAACAGGAGCCTAGGGTTTCGGGTTAAGGGTTCCTAGTCTTTAGGATTTAGGGCTCTCGGGGTTACCCTTAAGGGTTCCTTTAAAAGGATCCTAGGGCTTCGGCTTCAGGGTTTAGGGGTTAAGGGGTTATATAAGGGTTTAGGTTTTAGGGTTTAGGGTTGTAGGGTTTAGGGCTTTAGGGTTGTAGGGTTTAGGGTTGTAGGGGGTTTGATACGGAAGCCTGAAGAAGCGCCTGTATGATTCCTTTAGGTTCCTGATCTTATCTGTAGCATCATATGTCCCCCGGCCTCAAGGCCTCTCTATTAGATTTAGGAGTTTAGGGCTTAGAAACCCTAAAAATAAACCCTAAACCGTGGCTCTATTATAAGGTTGAGGGCTTAGTTTAGGGGTTTAGGGTTTGGGGGTTTAGGGGTTTAGGCGCGAATCCGCGACATTTTCAGGTGAGTAGTTACCGTTATAGGAGCCTTGTAGAAGGTCTATATACCTAAAAGAAGCCGTATAGAAGCCCTATATACCCTAAACTCCCCACCTGTAGTTTCCTTCAATTTAGGGGTATAGGGTTTGGGGTTTAGGGCTTCAGGCTTGCGGGTGATGATATAATGTAAGGAATATACCATAGTTTTTTCCCATAGTTTAGGGCCCTTAAGGTAATGCAGGGTTTCTATCATCAACAGTATTGCAAGGTTTAGGGCTTCAGGCTTGTGGTTTCTGGGTTTACAGGCTTTACTTGGAGGGTCGGGGGACTTAGTAAGTAGATATTAAGTAGAGTTATGTGTACCTGAAAAGGGATCCTTATTGGGGTTATGGTGCTTATAAGTTGAAAACATAACTAGTTACTAAGTCCCCCGACCCTCCAAGTAGGCCCTAAACCCTAAACCCTAACCTTAAAGGGCCCGGTATGCATAAACTTGCGACCTTCCAGGTTTAGGGTCTGCGGTATGAGTCTTTAGGGTTTCTTGCTCGCTCCTAGGAATCTGGGGTCGTACAACTCACAGCACCAGGAAATCTGTGCAAACGCCCATGACGACGAAACGTATGAAGCACCGTTAAACATCGTTTGAAGCACTAAAACCCTTGAACCTAAACCCTAAACCCTGAACCCTAAACCTAAACCTAAACCCTAAAGTCTTTTTTTAATCTGTTTAACAAAAACCTCGGGAGGCGGCTCAAGTCGATGACAGCGACGCCAAGTCCGAGTCGGCGTTCTCTGCGCGGAGTGCTTCTTGCCCCCACTTGAGGGCTTATGGGCTTAGGGTCTTTAGTCTCAGGGTTTTAGGGTTCGGGGCTTCGGGTTTAGGGTTTAAGGTTATTTAGGGTTTAGGGTTAAGGGTTATTTAGGGTTTTGGGTTTAGGGTTTACGGTTATTTAAGGGTTATTTAGGGTTTAGGGTTATTTAAGGTTATTTAGGGCTTAGGGTTTAGGGTGCTGGACCCTAAAGAACCTACCTATCGAGGAGTCGAGCAGTCGAGGGTTCTTTTGTTATGGTTTCCTCACAAACGGAGGTTCTGTGGGGTCTAGGTTGTGGTGAGTTTAGGGTTTAGGGTATTTAGGGTAGTTAGGGTTTAGGGTTTAGGGGTTTCGGGTTTAGGGTTTAGGAAACTACAGGTGGGGAGTTTGGGGTATATAGGGCTTCGGCTTCTACAAGGTATATAGACCTTCGATAAGGCTCCTATAACGGTAACTACCCACCTGAAAATGTGCTAGACTAGGTAGGCTGGAGCGTTTAGAGGTTCACGGGCATTGGGAGTTTGGGATGTAATTCGCGTTTAGGGCTTTCGGGTTCATTGGTTTCAGATTCGCAGCACTTTATTTATGGGTTAACCCTAAACCCTAAAACTTAAGCCCGAAACTCTGAACCCTAAACCCTAAACCCTAATTTTGAGGGTTTAAAGTTTAGGGTAGAGATTGTCAGGCTCGGGATTGTAAAGGCCCCGGGGTAGTGGTTTTGGATTTAGCATTTTCGGCTTAGGGATATCGGGGTTTAGTAAGTTAAAGATTTAGATAGTTGTGGGGCTGAGGGTCGACATTTTCTGAGATGACATAGAAGAGACCTGGTATTCTGGTACGGCATGCTCTGGTATATCCTTGTGACGTGAAGCATGACGTGACGTCATAGCATGTAAATGACTTCAATCCCAAACATCCAAGCTTTTATGAACTTTTCGGTTTTGGGTTTAGGGTTTAGGGTTTAGGGTTTAGGGTTCTTATACTTGAGTAGTAATCTGAAAGTTTAACCTTTTATTTCCGTGGCCTATTGGGGAAGTAAGATGAAGTACCACGCAAGGTAGAGAAGCGCCTCATAGCCGGGTCCTTCATTACCACACCATACTTAAATACATGTTTTGGTACTTGTTCCTTAAAGGAACCAGTATGAAAGACGAAACCCAAAGCCTTAAACCCTACACAAGTTTTTGCTTTTTCCTTGCCTACTTCAAAGCCCAGCCAGGCATGTCAGTCAACTGAAAGCTCTCAACCCTCCATGCCCCGGAACCCTAAACCCCTAAAGCCCTAAACTCCTAAAGCCCTAACCCCCTAAACCCCCTAAACCCCCAAACCCCTGAACCCCGAAACCCCTAACCCTAAACCCCTCAACCCCCACCCCCCCGCCGGAGCCCCCTAAGCACCCTGAGCCCCGTAGTCCGGAGCCCTGAACCTGAAACAGGGTTTAGGGTTTGGGGTTTAGGGTTCAGGGTTTAGTGCCTAAACGGTTTAGGGTTTAGGGTTTAGGCTTTGAGAATTTGAGGTTCAGGGTATGTAGGTTTTGAGAATTTAGGGTTCAGGGATTAGGGTTTGAGAGTTTCGGGTTTGGGGTGTAGGGCTTGAGAATTTCGGTGTTTTCCTGTAATCTCAGGACTTCTCCTTTCAGACGGCGGTGATCGCACAACACAGCCAGTCCCAGCAGCCACAAGATGCAGCAGGTGGGCCGGAGACCCGAACCTTCGACCCCTATAATGTAGGGTCCTTAAGAATTAGAATTGGGTTTAGGGTTCAGGGTTTAGGGGTCTAGGGTTTAGAGCTTAGTGTAGAAGCCTGAATAATTAGCATTGGGTTTGTGATATATTATGGTATATCTATAATGAGCAGGGAACCCCCCCAAGAGATTAGTTGGTATTGGCAATTATTTAGGCGCCTATCGGACCTGGACTCTAAAGAACCTACCTTTCTGGTGCTCCTGATCAAGCTAGGTTTCCCCGTAGTACCCTTTTGCGCTTTTTATTCGGGGGGGCCTCCTTATTAATTAAAGCCGAATATTAGGAAAAAGGGTAGCCTTGTTATTGAGGGATTACTGAGGATCCTAGCCTGAAAAGGGTACGTTCTCTGGGGTCTAGGTAGAATCTTTCAACCCCTACACCCCCGCCCGCCACCCCCTCCCACTCCCAATTACGTGGCCTGGCAGAATGGGCTTTACGGTATATCATGGTAAACTTGTCTGCGAGTGCTACCAGGTTCTATCGCAGGTGATTCTGAGACTGGTTTTAATTATTCAGACAGTCCATTCCAAAGCCTTCTTAAGAAGGCGTATACTTCAATTTCTTCTTCGACGTCAACCTGGGTTAAGGCCTATTCGGAGTCTCTCGGAAGCTCCCTTTTTTCGGTTTAGGGTTTAGTTAGGGTGTCCAATTCAATCCTAGGGTTCCCTTTAGTTTACGATCCTACAAAAACATCTTCTAGTATTAGGTGAGAGTGAAGGTATGCCCTCCGATACAGTTCCCTTGCGTGAAGTTCCGTGGAAAGCCATGACAACCAATCAAAGTCACCAAGAAGGGAATCCCATCAAACCCTAAACCCCTAAAGCCC
>CAJNJA010008438.1:0-15444 GCA_905231915.1 Symbiodinium necroappetens
AAACCCTGTAAGCCCTAAACCCCGAAACCCTGTAAGCCCTAAACCCCTAAACCCCTAAACCCCTCAAACCCTAAACCCCTCAACCCTGAACCCTATAAGCCCTAAACCTCTAAGCCCTGAACCCTATAACCCCTATACCCTATAAGCCCTAAACCCTTTTAAGGGTCTAAGGAGCTTCAGGTGGTCCCAAAGCCTCAACGCTAGGCCAGGCCCGGGACGTCATCGGTGCTGCCGGAGGAAGGGGAAGAGCTGGAGATCTGGTAGGGTTTATAAAGGGTTTAGGGGTTTAGGGTTTAGGGTTTAAGGGTTTAGGGTTTAGGTTTTAGGGTTTAGGAGGGTTTATAAAGGGTTTAGGGTCCCTGAGGCTCCATGTACCTATATAGTACATACATAGGCCTTAAACTACCTATATAGGAACCCCTTTAAGGCCTAAGTATATACCATATGGCTACATGGAGCCTTTGGGGGTTTAGGATTAAGGGTTTAGGGTTTAGGGAGGCTTTGAGATTTGTAAAGGATGGTTTGTAAGGGTGTCGAATTAGTTTTTGGGGCGTGGGGGCTTACAATCCTAGCAGAAGCACAGTCATGTCTTTTACTGCGCTACTATTCTACGGAGGTTCATAACGAAGCACAGTGGAGCGAACCTGAGGGCGGGTAACGGGTTCTCGTAAAGTTGCGTAGAGTGGGGGAGACTTGCAAATATGTGTTTTAGCGATAAGGGTTGCGCTGGGCTGTTACTGTGTGGTCTCCATGAGCTCTCCGCAATGTTGCGATAGGCTTTGACCACCTGCGCGCCTTTCACGAGGAACCTTCTAGTTTAAATGTAGGTGGATCCAAGTAAACATAAACAAAATACATATCTTAAAATACTTCCTGCGAAAGTGATATTTCAGAGAAAAACATACGTAGCATAACGCCCCAAAGCTGTACTACTCGAGCACTTGAAGCTTCTGGGCTCGCAGCAACCACAACACCTCCAAGAGCATAGGGTTCAGACCGCAAGTTCGGGCTGAAGAGCGTACCTGTACCCCTGCAAGGTGGGCCTTTTATGGCTCTCCTTCTTTGTGGCCAGGAGCCTTTGTACGAACAGACCCAACACTCCCGACGATCGCTGTCATGTCGCCGACAGGAGAGAACAGAAGCACGGTTTCGGCATGATGTCGTCCTTGAGAGAGAGAGCCACCGACCGACATGTCGGCACAGTCTTCTGCTTGGTATGCCTGGCGGACTGATGTCCCACAGGCCACCTTCGCATGCGCACCTGCCTCGACCACCTCCTCGAGAGACCGCAGTTGCAGCTCTGCAACTGATCTGCCAGGTGTACCGCAGCATCGCCCTCCCGAGAATCAGCGGCTCGCTGTCGAAGCTGTAAGCTCTGACGTTCAGGTGGTCTCTGGAGGTGCGCGACCCAACAGGTCCGCAATCTCGGTGTGCTAGAATGGCAGGAACAGGAACCGACTTCCACAAGCGTTCAAACTCGTCGAGATCTGACAAGATTCCACCTCTCTCTGCAATCAACCAAGTGACCGCACATGGGAAGGATTATGGCGTAAAGCATGGGGTGTAGGGTCGCAGACTTCAGAGTCTGGGTTGCTGCGTATAAGCTTTAATTTTTAAGGCGTGGGTTTTCTGACCAAGAAAGAATCAATGCACAGGACTATAAAAGCGCTGCCTTTAGGGCTTAGGTTTGTGAATTTGTGAAGTTCAGCTCTGCGTGGACGGACTACCTGACGATCAACTCTAACTCCGCAAACATACAAATTCGACCTGATGAGTATAGGGGCCTCAAAATGGGAACAGGGTGTGGGGTTTAGGGCTTCGTGGCGGATTCCAACGAGTCCAAGCCCTGTGTAAACCGTGCAAAAAGCCAATATGTAACCAAGGCACCTACTCAAAAACGACAAAAGATTGTGTGTGTGTATATATATATATATGTATACAAAAATAATACACGTATACATCTTTTGTGTGAATGAATGAATGAATGAATGAATGAATGAATGAATGAATGAATGAATGAATGTATGTATGTATGTATGTATGTATGCACGTACGTATGTATGTACAGATGCATGAATGTATGTACATGTATGTACATGTATGTACATGTATGTACATGTATGTACATGTATGTACATGTATGTATGTATGTATGTATGTATGTATGTACAGATGCATGTATGTATGTATGTATGTATGTATGTATGTATGTATGTATGTATGACATATATAATTTGTAAACCCATACAAAACATTATAATATAATGCGTACAGAGATAAGACACCACCCTCTCAGAAGACCAAGGCTCAGTCAGTCCCCGAATCGAAACCCGAAACCCCAAACTACCCAGCGCTCCTCACTTTCGGAGGAGGAGTCGGCATCTCCCGGGACGGGCATATTGACTGCCGCCACCTTCCGTCGCTCCTGAAAGTTCGGTCCACCGGCTTTGTTTGGGGGCGGGTGGGGGGAGGGTTTAGGGTTTAGGGTTTGGGGTTTAGGGTTTAGGGGTCTCTGTGCCCTCACTGCCAGGAGCTTCCTGGTTTTGGATGAACGCTTGCTCTTTGTTTGGCTTGAAATCTTATTCGAGTTCCATGTTGGGATGCGCCTGGCTATTCTTGGCGTGGTGTTGCTAAATACTCTGCCGGTAAGAATGAAGCTCACGTGGAAACATGAATCGTGCAACCTGAAGCGTAGCTGGGGAACCCCAATGTAGAAAATCTTATACCCCAGTCCCCAAGCCCTGTTTTAAGGGGTCTGAATGACTAGACTAGTACATGTCTTCCCTTACGCCCCCATGTCATTGTGGCATAAGTTACTCACGCTTCCTGTGTAGCGAACTCTACAAGTCGTCCCCCCAAATCCGAGACTGAGACCGCTCGTCGCATCTAGGGCTTCGCAGATGCAGGGTGGCAACGATTCTTGGGTTTAGGGTTCAGGATTGATTCCGTTAGGGTTTGGGGCTTTGGAAGTTCCTTCACCTCCCCTGTCAGTACTGTAATTTGTAGAACCTCCCCTGTCAGTTTTGTAATATGTAGAGGTACCTGATTGATGGTTGTACCTGTTTGAGGGTTGTGAGGGTTGTTTTTTGAGCTCAGGCCCTTGTTTGTCGACCCAGCTGTATACTAACGAGCCTCGTCTTTAAGCTCCAACCCATTGGGAGTTTGCTTAGGGTTTAGGGTTCAGGGTTTTAGGGTTCAGCGTTTAGGAGTTAAGACCTATGGCATTTCTGCTCCGGTAAATTGTAAGAGGCCGTTAAACCATCTGAATCCCAAGCCCTGTCGGGTTTTTGAAACTATGCCCACTTAGAACCCAACTTGCAAGGTGTTCTATGCCTTCGCTGTGTTTTTACACAACAGTTCAGCCTGAGCACTCAGCCCACCACTTCGAACTCTTGTCAAGGGTTTAAGGTTTAGGGTTTAGGGGTTTGCAGATTCCAGTGTAGGTGTTAGCCAAGAAGCGGCGAAAGCCAGCCATGTCTTTTCGTAGTTTCGGGTTCAGCAACTGACGCAAGAGATTGCATGCAAAAGCGTCTGCATCTGGGAGCCTGCTTGCAACTTGAGGTTGGGGGCCCAGAAACTGAACGGCCTTAGGGATAAGAAGCACAGCGTAGCATCAATCCTGAACTCTGAGTCTCTACGCCCCGGCTTTCGGGCCGTCGGGGAGGCGGGGGCGGGGGGGGGGGGAGGGGGGGCGGCGGCTCCTGGATGAAGTTGCTCCCCGTGAAGAGAGTCGAGAGACGAACTCCGAAATGGCGAGGATCCTGCTATAGACGGCTTGGTGAGGTTTGGGCATAGGGCTCATGGAATAAGACGTTGAGCTAACCCTAAACCCGAAGCCGCTTGAGCTTTAGTTTAGAGCTAAATTTAAGACCCCTAGACCCTAAACCCTAAACCCCAATAACCAGGTCGGGGTCGAACCTGGGAAACCCGAAACCACGAACCTCAACTCCTACGGCTCTAAACCCTAAAGCCGAGACCTTAACATGCCTGCCCTAAATTCTAAACCCTGAACCCGACACCCCAAAAACCCCGAAACCCTAAAAATCTGAGGCCCAGTAACCTCTAAATCCCTAACCCTACACTCCTAGACCCCGAACACCTAAATCCTAAACACCTTTACAGCTTAAATTAAGCTTGCGAAAATGGCTAGTTCTCTAAGAGTGTGAAGTACTACTTCGGGGACCTAAAGAACAACGGACCCCAAGTTAGAGAACCCTAAACCCTAAACCCCTAAACCCTAAACCCTAAAAGAACCCAAACAGCTAATCGAGGGATTAGGATCTCGCAAGCCAAACCAGAAGCCAAGATAAACATAATAAAAAACAACAACAAAAACATCGCCAGAAACCTAAAACGGTCTAGAGTTTGTAGGGTTTAGGGGCTTATGGTTTAGGGCTTAGGGTTTAGGGGTTAGGGTTTAGAGGTTTAGCGGTTTAGGGGTTAGAGTAAACCTTGCACAGAACCCTCAACCACACACTACGGCACCCGACATACGCACGATTCACAGCCATAGCGACGCTTCAACTTTCCGATATGGTCTAGGGCTTGGCTTCACGTTTAGGTAGGGCTTGTGGCGCAGGGCCTACACTCTAAACCCCAGGCTAGGCACCAAACCCCAGGACAAGAAATCCGGATGGAACTCACATTTGGAATCGAAGCTCCTCGGAGAGGAAATGGCTGAGCGCAGCCAGACCTCCAGAGTTGGTGTAAACAGGACGGTTTAGGTCGTTGCTGCGTTTAGGCTGTTGTGCTTCGGGGTTTTGGGGTTTGGGGTTAGGCTATAGGGTTAAGGACCGGGTTGCACATGCGGCCAGGTTTTTGACTACTAGCACGACTACGGATATCATGTAAACCCCAACCTCGGATGCATTCAAGTCAGTGCGTGTCTGAGTGCGTAGGTGTATGTTTGTCTCTGCGAGTTGGTGTTCGGCCTTGCGGCTCGTTGGTTTAAGGGCTTTTGAGCTTCACATGCGTGCGATTTACAAGCTTCGGGAGCTACAAAGGCTCAGAAAAGAGTGCAACAGACCCTCGAGTGTAGCGCTTTGCCTGGCTAACCTTTCCAGCATTTGGGACATTTTATTGAGAAGTAACCGTTGGGAGCGAACACAAATAAACTAAACACGTGATAACCCAACAACGAAGAAACATTACTTCAAAACCCTAAGCCTCAAAACCCTGAACCTTAATTGACACCCAAAGCCCTACAAACCCATATTGTCCAGAACCCCTAAACGCCTATTCTCCGCAATCCCTCAACCCTTCTGAATCCCTAGCCTTTTGACGCCCTAAACCCTTTCCAACTAACGCATAGAACCCTGAAAAAAGGCTTGGGCTTGAAACTTCCAAGCCCTAAACCCCAAAGGGCTTGTGGCTGCTTTTGCTTCTGCCTTGGGCTCAGAAGCAGAGCCCCAGAAGCCCAAACCCCGCCAACAAGTGTACCCGAAACGAAACCCACCGAAGTCAAAACCCTAAACCCTAAACCACGCGTATAGTCAAAACCCACACCGTAGAATCGGAACCCCAGACCCCAAAACCATAAAACCCTCAACCTCGTATACCCAGAGCTTGGCAGTACCATAGTAGCTCCTTTTTGGGGGCTACCTTGTAGGATCTTAAATCTAAACCACAAAAAGGAACTACAAAACACTAAACCCTAAACCCTCAACCACAAGCCTACAGTATGGGTAGAAACGATCGACAGATCTCAGACTCTCGCCACTGGGGATGGTGTCGGAACCCCGCTTTCCGAATGTGTATGGCTTCCTCCGGAAGCTTCGAGGGCTCTACAGTATGGGGGCCTAAATAATTAGAATAGGGTTTTGGGGGGGTTCCTTATTCTAATTATAGTATAATGGGCCCCAAAACCCTGTTCTAATTATTAAGGCCCCTATATTACAGGCTTGGGTTTTGGGGTTTAGGGTTTCGTGTTTAGGGTTTCGGGTTTTGGGCTTCGGTAGGTTTGGCTTGCGTTTAGGGTTTATTCGGTTTAGGGTTTGCGGGGAAGACGCTAGGTTTAGGGGGTATAGGGTTTGGGATTTAGGAGTTCAGGATTACAGGGCTTAGGGTTTGGAGCTTCAAGGTTTTAGGGTGTTATGGTTTAGACAAATAGGTGGAATTATAGGGTTTAGGAGACAGCGTTCTAGAAGGGCTCTCTTTACACACATTGTTGTTAAATGCGTTCGATATGAAGGAACTCAGGAACCAGTGTTTATAAGGGTTTAGGGTTTAGGAATTGGGGTTTGTGGTTTGGGGCGTAGGCTATCCGAGACGCTTTTCAATGTGGTTTTGGAGATGGTGGCTTCACCCTAAACCCAAAGGGTCCTGGGTACTGTTATGGGGGATACTTTCCCAAATCATAATAACAGTTCCTAATATAGAAACTCTACATTCTACTATATAGGTACTTTGGACCCTTTGGGACAACCAAATGCTCCTTCCAGGCTCGGGGGCTGTAGTAACTACCTATACTTGGAGGTTCATGGGTACTTATAAGTGGGGTTATAAGTAAGGTAACTATCCATATTAGGGGACTTATAACCCTACTTATAACTACCCATGAACCTCCAAGTAGTCTCCATTGTAGTTCCTTTTTTTGGTTTAACCAATTCTATAATAAGGATCCTAAAAGGTAACCCCAAAAGGAACTACAATGGAGACTATAGGTACTCTACAAATCCAGAAGCACCTTACTTCCAACTCTACTTCTACTCTATTTACGAAGTTTCCTGATCCGTTTAGTGCTGAGAGCATCCTACATGGGTTCGTGGTTCCCCAAAGCCTAAGAAACCTAGTCCTGTTGCCCAAAAAACCTGGGCAGTGCACTAGAGCAGCGCAGTCACTGAACTTACCCTAGACCCGAAAACCAATACCAAGGAAGGTCCTACTTGGAGGGTCATGGGTAGTTATAAGTAGGGTTATAAGCCAATTAATGTGGGTTATAAGTATAGTTACCTTAACTATAACCCCACTTAGAACTACCCATGAACCTCCAAGTACACTACGGTGAAGTGAACATGTGCTGTTGGCCTGTCACCGACGATGTTGGTAATCATCCTCAGGAGCTCGCGCAGACGCTTCCCCCCAGAAACACCGTTTGGGGCTAAAGTTTTCAGTGCCCATGGACTCCATGGACCCAAAACTTCCTAAGTTGTGAGACCGTATAGCTTTGAACTCTAAACTTCCGATATCTTACCACGTACAGCTTTCAACTCTGAACCGCCAAAAACAACAACCACAAAACTTCAAAACCCAATGCCCCAAAGCCCCAACGTCGTGAGAGTCGTAAACGGCTGGGAGCGGGGGCTGGATTCCTTTACTATAGGGGCCTTAATAATTCGAACACGGTTCCTTGAAAGGGTTACTCTAAGGGTTCCTCGAAGGCTTCTATAACGGTTTACTATATAGCGGCCCAAAAAATTCGAACAGGGTTCCTTCTTGAAAGGGTTAGTACAAGGGTCAGTATAAGGGTTCTGCAAGGGTTTGATGTAGGGGCCTTAATAATTAGAATAGGGCTTTGGGCTCCTTTATAATATTGTTATAATCAGGCACCCTAAGGAATAACATTGGTAAACTAGGCCTCAAAATTCTGTCCATCCCCATGCGCTGGTGTTTTGAAAGTGTTTCTAGACTTTCAGCTTTTCAGGCTTTTACCCTAAACCCTAAACCCTAAACCTAAACCCTAAACCCCTAAACCCCTAAACCCCTAAACCCTAAACCCCTAAACCCTAAACCGTTGCTGAGGTGGAACCCGCCAGTCTCGACCTGTAATTTCCCAGAAGCCCCACAAGCCCTAAACCCCGACATCCTAAACCCGAAACTGGACATCCTGAACCCGAAACCCGAGACCCCCAAAAGCCCTTGCAACCCTAAACTCCAGGCCCAAAGTTTAAGCTTTCACTGCTTGGGGGCTCATAAGTCTTCAGAGGTTCAGTATTTTTTTTGTGTTTTTAACGTCCGTCCGAGACAGGCTCTTGCGGTTTAGGGTTTAGGCTTTGGGGTTTTGGGCGTAGGTTTTGGGGTTCGGGGTTTAGGTTTGGGGGTTTTTAGGGTTTAGGGTTCAAGGTTTGGAGTCACCGAGCACGTCGAAAGTCCCTACAGCTTACGCCCCCCACGGAAACTGTAGGGTTTGCGGGTTTAGGCTTTTGGGGTTTGAGGGTTCCTGTTTTTTAGGGTTTAGTAATGTAGGCTTTACCTTATAAGCCACCAGAAGAGTTTCAAGGGGGCAAGAACCTGCCCCGATAACCTTAATTAACCGCTAAATCCTCCCTCCTCTCACAAAGGCAAGAAACAACGCCTTCCAGGCCAGTGCACTCGCAGCATCCAAGGATCACGAAAACCCACCAATCAAAGTGGTAGCTGGGCTTCTGAAACCCTAAACCCTACACCCTAAACTTCTCATGACAAACTCAGATTGGCCCCTAAACCCTAAACCCTTTAACGACAAAGTTCGCGTCAGCTGCGACGCTTGCGTCATCCTGCCGCCTGCACAAATGCTGGCGGGGTGGGGGTTAGGGCCTAGAGTTTAGGGTTAAGGTTAGGGTTAGAGTTTAGGGTTCAGGTTCAGGATTTAGAGTTTGAAGGGTTTGGGGTTTAGGGGTGGGTTTAGTCGCTCGCTGTTCTGCATGTTGTTTGCCGAATGTCTTGGGATTAAGATAATCCTGGCCATCCAAGCAGTGTGCCGTGGTCAACCCGAGTGGATCTTGTCAATAAGATGGAGTAGGTGACAGTTTGAAGTTCACCGTAATTCCATTCTTGCAGCGGTTGCTACTATCTGAAGCCTAACCCTACAGCCTAGCCCCCTACCTAAACCCTCTGCTCAAGTAGACTTGCCACTAGATTCAATATCCATTCTGGGACTCCAGGCCGTTCAAAACGAGCTCCACAATGCCACCTCCTCCCTTAGCCTGAGTTCCACACTACACCGTAACCCTAAACTCTAAACCATGGTCTTACGCCCTGGATGATGCAAGGTCTATGCCAGGAACCCGGGCATTGGGCAGCAATGCTCAAGGACTGAAGGGCCCAAAGACCCGAGGAACCTTCCTTGCAAACCCGAAATGCTGAACACCTCCGGAAACCAAACCAGGTTTAACCCCGGGTTTAGTGTTCCGGGTTTAGGGCTTAGGGCTTAGGGTTTAGCCCCCCCCCCCGCCCCCCTCTCAACCCAAAAGAGCAACTCTTTATGCAAGCGTCCGACACCACACAAGCCTCATGTCCTCCCACCCTCAGCGCACAAAACACATCAAACCCATGGAGCCCGGTGCACCCGATGACAACAACACCCTCACCCTGCAGCCTCTTGGAGGACCAAAGCGAGCCCAAATCCTGCCAGAGAGCTTTTGGGGTTTGATTAGAAAAGGGTTTTGGGCTATATGAATAAGCAAACCCCACGATAGTATTGGTAATTATTTCGGCCCTGCACTAGGGTGTAAGCCTTCAGGTCTAAGTTTTCCTGCTACCACTGAGGCATTGAGGTTTTAGGCTGACAGTGGGTTTCACATGCTATGTGGGTTTATTGTGAAGTGGAGGTGTTCGGCTTAGGGTTGCTCTGCCGGAACGAAACTTCCTAAACCACATCTCTTCACCCAAATGGAAGTTCACAGGGTGTCGTTTCACTGAATGTCGGGTCCTTTCTGGCCAACTTTGAGAACCGCGAGAAATTAGTAAGTAGGGACACAAGTTCGCCTGCTCTATCCGGTCTTCCTCTCGATCTATTTACCAGCACGTCGATTTGAAGGTAGACCCTTGACCATGCATTCGGCTCATGTTGAGGGTGACTTGCCATGTGCGACCTCACCTTGCGCCCTCCGGGCTTGGGTTCTGGGAGCTGCGGCTGAAGGTTTATGAGTTAGGGTTTAGGGCTTCGGGGACCCATGAGCCCGATCTACGGCTTTGCGCTTAGGGTTGAGGGAAACCCTAAACCCTAAAGCCCGACATCGTAGCATTTGCTGGAAGTTCGGCTCGCCTGGGCCATGCAGGCAAGATCGTAGGCGGACTTGCTCGTCTCCTTGGAGACCTGGGATGTAGGGTTTAGGGTTTAGGGTTCGGGCGAAAGTCAGCATCGCTTTCGAAATGGTTTGCTTTGGGCTCTGGTTTCTGACAACTGGACAACCTAAACACTAGAGTCACTAGAGCTAACAGCGCCATCATCATCATCATGACACCATTACCTGCTCCTTCCTCCAATTAATCATCATGTTCATCTTCACAGGATCGGGGGTTGCAGAAATTGACAGCAACGGCAGCATCATCAGCACGACCGCTGTCGTCCGTTACCGCAGTCATACTGACAAAAACATGATCACCATCGTGGAGTTCCCCTTGTCATCACTACCCCGTCCATCACCATTGCAGTGAATTCTCACCAAGGGTTTTAGGGTTTAGGGTTTAACCTAATGACTTATAACTAACTTGATTAGCCATCATCATCTACTCCATCATCGGCATCAACATGGTATTCCGACATCATAACCCACTACTGCTACAATTAGTAACACAACACTCTCATTAACCGGCTCAGGCACGACAACAACGGCACTAGTCTCAGTAGCTTCAGCATGACCAGCATCAACGTCCACACGTGCTCTCTCACTGCACAGCCATCATTCGGCCAGCACGACCACGACCAATACCGCCTAAAGAGGCCCCAGCTCGCTTCTTGGCATGAGCATGGGATCTGAATGAATCCCGGATCGATGATGGTGGCCATACATGTGGCCACCAAAAGGAAGGTCAGTCTGAACATAAAGATGAGCTGTCTGGTCAACTTAAGAAGCTGCAGATGACATATGACTGAGATGCTGAAGCATGTACTACATCTGAGAAGAGTCAGTCAAAGACAGGGCAATGCCAATAATGCTAGGCCTGAAAGCCGCATATGCAACTTCTACTGTAACTTTGGCATCGTTAGAGCAGCCGAACATTTCCTTCCCTGAAACCCTCGGACATCGAAGGCCCTCACCACTGCAAGCCCGAAGAATCCGAACACCCTGAATCCTGGAAGAGAGTCCATCCAGCACAAGGATGGGTGATCGCGACGGGGCCCAACGCGACTGCTATAGAAAATGCGGCCAGCATGATAACAACCGTTATCTAGGCAGACTGTTAGAGAAACAGTGCGAATAAATACTCGTCGGTGGCATTCGTACTTCATCTTCCTGAGAGACCAGAGCTGCAAACCTTATCCTTACCATCACGTCCTACACGCAAGCAGCAACATCACGACGCTAACCATCTTGTATGTAGCGTCATCACCTTGACCATCACCACCCGCTTGTCATGCATCCCTTGTCAGCGGCATCCCACCTTCGTCACTGGAGCAGCGAGGCAACATGATCAATGTGTTCATCCTGGTTCATCCGCATCCTCTTCCTCCGCCGTATCCAACATGATGTCAAAGGGGTTTGCTAACCATCACCATGGCCACCAGAACGTTCAGGTTCTTCCTCACCGCACGAAGACCTGCACTCCTAAGCCACATGGTCTTCCTCAACATTAGCGACAGTATCTAGTTATCTAGGTTATGTATAGAGTCCTGATACCTGCTCAGCACCACGCAACGCCATCATTGCCATCTCAGTCGTCGCGGCCGCTGTCTCGTCGACATCAATGATGTCGAAGAGGGGGCCGAAGCAGCAGTAGCGATAGCCGAACCCCAAATTATATATTTCACACGGTCCAAACAACCTTAAACCCTAACCCCAAGCCCCAACCCATCCCCAACACCCGAGATCCTGTACTCCAAACCCCAAAATCTATATACACACTTAAACTCCAGTTTGTGATCGATAAGAACCCTTGTAGATCCCTGTATAGATCCTTTAAAACGAGCCATTTGAAGTTCTAGTTATTACGGCCGCTCGATGGCCGGCTCCTTCCTCGGGTCCCGACTCGGACATACTCGGCAACCTGCTCCATGAGACTCTCTTTCGACTCCTCCGCTGGGCCTGGCATACCGGGGTTTAGGGTTTAGGCTTCAGAAGAAAAGGGTACTAGTACCGGAGTTTTGGGATCAGGGCTATATAGGGTGCAGGCTAGGGTTTAGTGTTTAGGGAATTGTCGGCTTAGGGTTGGGGCTAGCACGCGAACCATCGGGAAGCCTTAACAGCGGCTAAGTTTTAAGAATTATGGAAAGCTATACAAGCGTTAAGACTTTATGGGGGTTTCCGAAAATAGGGGATCCTAATATAGTTCCTTACTATACAGGCCCCAAAATAAGGTACCCCTAAATTTCGAAAAAAGTCCCTCAAATGGGAGCCTCGAGGAGGGCAGGTTGAGGGCTTCAAGGTTGGAGGGATATAGGCCTTTTTTACTTCACCATCTGACTACGCCCCAAACCCCGAAACCCCTAAACTCCTAAACCCCAAAACCCCAAAACCCTTAAACCCCTAAGCCCCTAAACCCCAAAACCCCTAAACCCTTAAGGCCCTTAAGGCCCTAAACCCTAAAGGAGTTATGGCTACGCCCCTTTGACCTCCCTCCACCCCAGGCGCTGGCCATTTTCGGCCCCCGGCTCCTGAAACTAAGAACTCCCCAGACACCGGATGAAAGGTTCATCAAGGACCCTAAACCCCCCCCTAAAACCTATAAGCCCTAAACCCCCCTAAATCTTGTAAACCCTAAACCCTAAAAACTTATGAACCCTGCACCCTAAACCCCCCCTAAACCCTATAAACCCTAATCCCTGAACCCTAAACCCAAAACCCGAAGCCCCTAAGCCCTTTGCCGACAAACCCTACACCCTATAAACCCTATAAACCCTATAAACCCTATAAACCCTAAACCCTAAACCCTCTGCCGACAGGTCCTGTGCTGGCACTGGCAGAGTGGCTGGTGCAAGCTCGGCCCGAAGTGTACCTACGCCCACGGCCATGAGGACGGGTTAGGGTTTAGGGTTTGGGGTTTAGAGTTTGGGGCATTGGGTTGAGGGTTTAGGGTTTAGGGTTTAGAGTTTAGGGCATTGGGTTGAGGGTTTAGGGTTGAGGTGTAGGGTTTAGGGTTTAGATTTTAGGGGATTGGGTTGAGGGTTTTGGGTTGGGGTTTAGGGTTTAGGGTTGGGGTTTAGGGTTTAGAGTTTAGGGGATTGGGTTGAGGGTTTAGGGTTTAGGGTTGGGGTTTATGGTTTAGAGTTTAGGGGATTGGGTTGAGGGTTTAGGGTTGGGGTTTAGGGTTTAGAGTGCAGGGCATTGGGTTTAGGGTTGAAGGTTTTAGGGTTTTGGTTTAGGGTTTAGGGACGGGAGTTTCGAAGTGTTTGTGCGTGCTGTTCGGGATTCTAATTCTTTCAGGTTTTCTGGATTCTAACTAATTTCCTCTTTAGGGCTCAAGGATTTTATTTCTTCTAGGGCTTAAGGGTTCTTCATTGTACAGGTTCTGGTAGGGTTCTGTAGAGTTTTGCGACCGCAATGCGTGGAAGTGAAGTGGTTAGGTTCAGGGTTAAGGGATTTGGCTTTTTCGTTACATGTTGTCGACTTTACCAGTGTAGAAGTGCGGATCCTTGAGGAGTTGTTGTTCAAGGCGGGCTTTGTCGCGTACAAGGGGTTTGGGGTTTTAGTACTAAGCTTCCGGATATGATGTAGCTGCTATACATATTTCTAGATAAACCGATGGTATGTATATATATATATAGTGGTACAATGCACATACATGCAAACAAGTGTACATACATACATACATACATACATACGTACATACATAAATACCGGTGTGCATATGTAGCATTTCTTGGTCAATGGCTCCCGACGAGGTTTGCAAGTGTTTGGACGGGCATCATACTGATGGTTGCATGTAAGTATGCACGCACGCCCGCATGCATACAGGCATGTATGTATGTATGATATTCTTTGTTTGCTTTACAAGAATATCAACACACAAGTAGACATAAGCTGTAGAAACTTAGAACGCCTTCTAGCCGAGGCTAATAGCGTCGGGATGTTGAAGATGTTTGCTCTAGGGTGCACACAAGCAAGCAACTAAATACTTCAGTTGGGTTTAGGGTTCAGGGTATATGTATACATACTGACATATGCGGTATGTCCGTATAGCAGGCTCGTATTTGGTGGGTTGGGACGCCGGCTTGAATTTAATATAACATACCATGCAGTGTCATGTGTCCTGGGTTCTCCTTATCGAGTTTCTACATATATCCTGATTACTAAGCCCCCGAGCCTCCCCCAAAGAACGCTTTGTCATTGGTGCTATGTTGGCTGTGGGTTTAGGGTTTTAGGGTCCAGGGTTTGGTGTTTAGGTATTGAGGCCTGTCAGATGATAAGCCTGCCGACCGAAACTTGGGGTATTTTGGATGGCAGGACTTGCGTACCACGAGCTACACCGGTGGAAAGGCTGTTGGCAAGGGCGCTGCTGGCCCGAAACCTTAGATTCGGCCTTAGTGAGCCTCTTGCTACCTTTTTGCCTCGTTCCATGAACGCCGATGTAAAACAGGTGCTGCTAGCGCATTTTGAGAGCCTGAGGGAGTTCCGTGCTACGACACCTATGGCATTGCTTTTGCCATTGTTATCCGCATGCAATCTTGAAAGTTTCACTTTCGAATGCAAATGGTGTTTCTTGACATCTTGACGCACAATTTATGTGTCTGCAGAAATCAAAAAAAGGCGTCCCTGCAGTGCTGCGCCCTAAACCCTAAACCCCAAACCCTAATCTGTGCTGAGGGCTGTTCATCCTGGAGCCTTATGTCAAACTGCTAGAATCTGCCTTCTTCGAGTTCTTCATATACGCCAAATTCTCAGAGCGCCCCCGATGCAACTTTAAACTTGAGGAATGTATGCCTGAAATCCCGATACTACGCCCTTTCAGGTATATGCCATAAGTCTGAGGGGTTGTGCTCTGAGGGTAGTGGGCTGAGGGTTTAGGGGAATCTGGATTGCAGGGGCTTCAAGTCTGCGTATTTCAAGCCGATCCCAAGCCTAAACCCTTAATTAACCCTAACCCCTGAACTAAACCCTAACCCTAACCCTCCAGGTACCTACTATAGACGGCCCTAGGGCTCTAGTACCCTATGTAGCAGGTCCCTGGGGGATTGGGGTAGATTCTAAACTCCAAAAGCATCCTAAATCCTAAACGCCGAGTAAACCCCAAACCCTAAACCCTCATCCAGAAAGCTTTAGCCCTAAACCTTGAACTGCCCCAAGCCCAACAATGTGTTAACACAGGAGTCGGAGGAGGTTCGAGGTGTGAGCAGTTGAGAGGGTTTCGGGTTTAGGGTCTGAACACCTACTTTGCAGCTTCTGTGCTCTGAAATGTCGGGTGTGCTGAGAGGCTCCGTGTGTTTTTATGTTAAGCTAGCTCCGACACTTTAGGGTTTTGAGTTTAGGGTTTAGGGCCGCTCGGTGGTATTATACGCTAACTAAACCCCTAAGCCCTAAACCCTAAGGACTAAGCCCTATACCCCTATACCCCTAAACCCAAAAAACGTAAACCCTAAACCCTAAA
>CAJNJA010008439.1:0-11870 GCA_905231915.1 Symbiodinium necroappetens
GGGGGGGGGGGGGGGGGGTGGATTTTCGGTGATGTGGGGTTGTGGTGCATTTTCCGCCCACTGTCGCAAAGTCAAAATGCAGCGTTTACAGTGTATGGCGAACATAGTACCGATTGCTGTACGAAGAGCTCAAGCAGACAGCATGCATCTGACAGAGGTGAAGTCATCTCGTCAAGGCCAGCAAAAACCTCACTACACCTTTAAGGAAGTTGCTTGCAAGATGACTTGCCTTCCTCTTTAGCTGCTTTAGCTATGAAAGCACAGCTCAATCGCAAGCCCCGCCATATCCCGCCATTCGTCTGCCGTGAGAGTGGAAACGAAATGAAAATTGCAGATGAGGTTTTCGAAAAGGGTCAATTGGAGGGAGCGGCCATTGGGAGCACATTCGTTTATGATGATTTTCCTTCTGGCTGCTTTGGGGACCAGCATTCTGAACAACTGCCAGACATTTCCTGTGTTCTACAGCGAACAGATTCGTACATCATCACAACGGGCAGGGTAGAGCTCTAGGACTCCATGCAGGGTTGTTTAGTGCGTCGTCATTCTCCCAGGGGCTATCCTGCAACACCAGATCTCAAGGACTACGAACTCGGAAAGCCTCAGTCCTAAGAGTAGGACTACACCCAAAGATCCGACACCAAACACCCTGAACCTCCAGCCCGGGTCAGACTCTGAGTCCCAACCTTTCAACCCAAAAAAGTAGACCCTAAAGCCCAAATCCAGTAAGGATTTTCAACCTCGTAGGTTTTTGGCACCGGCAAGGACCATCATAAGGGAAGGACAGTCATCATGGACCAGTTCCCACGAAGCGAAGCCATAAAACCCAAGAGCTCGGAGAAAAAGGGGGGTCTCTTTACCTCGCATTGCTGCGGTTGAAATACGCATCGATGGGCGCCCACACCGGAAAACCGTTTTCAAACAATCTCTTCTATTTGTGAACGATCCGATGGTTTCACGTGGAATCGAGCGTCTAGATGGGGAATGGGGTTTGATTGTTCTGCTGCCACTGATGAATCACGTGGCCCTGTGGAAAATAGGTCCAGCTCATCCAAACAAGTCTCGGTCTCACACTGTTTGGCGCTAGGTACACGCACGCGCTAAGACACACATACACAGGACATAGAGACAGAGACACACCTACATGGGCAATGGCTGGTTTGGGAGCGCTGTGATGCCACTGATGTGCGTCTTGTGCATGCGCTTGTGTCAGTGTCAAAATATGATTTAGAATGCAATGAAAAGGACTTGACACCCCAACGTCCGCGGCATATCCTGAAAATTCAGCCTGCGCGACTTGGGGACCAAAAACAGCGTGTACATGGGGATTAGCATCTGATGATGTGTATTCTCGCCGCTGATGTGTGATTCCTTGAAACAGCATCCACACACGGGTGATGTGTATTCTCGCCGACTGATGTGACATAAACCCTACGCTCGTAGCACTTGCGTCGCAATGAGTTGAAAAGCCCGCTGCAGAGAGCAGCACCGAACTCTCGAAAGAGACAGCCCCGAGTACCTAAAATTCAGGGGGTGCCACAGTATCCCTCTACATTTCCAGACACAGAGACACAAGTATGAACTTAAGAATAGCCGAAATGAGTAACAGACAGCATCAGCAAACACACTAAAACAAAGCATCCGGCTGCAGCAAGAGATGGCACAGTTCTTCAAAGTACCGGAACCACAAGACTGGAAAAAAATAGACCAGCCACTGTCTTTCTCTAGGAACTCCGAGCAGAGATCCATCGCCTCTCCTCCCGTTTGGCGGCATTGGAAGTCCGCTTGGACGAGACGCGCGGATGTGTTTGGTGTCTGATCTTTGGGATGGTTTTCGGGTGTGTCCGATTTTCGAGATTTTGACGCTTCTCGATGGGGGTCAGCAGTTTCGGTGTGCTTAATTAAGCAATCGAAGAGCTCACAGAGGATGACCATCTAAAGGCAAGCGTACGCATAGCTTTCTTTTTCAAAACTTCCGTACCAAACCAAACTTATGCGAGGGTCCAGACCCGGAGTTCTGGGGCGGCCCAAGCGATTAAGGAATCAGGGCACTTCCGCTGCCCAGACTTTGGTGTGAGAAAGGCGGTCACCTTGCTGTCTCAGGGCTTCGTGAGTTCAATTTCGCTTTAGTGTGGAGCGATAGGTGGGTGGGACTGAGGATGCAGGCTGTTGGGTTCATGGTTGTGACGAGGTGCCTCAGTCCAACTTCGGGAGACTTGGGTGCTTCAAAACCAGGAAGGGCAATGCTGCCAGCGCCGTTGTGGTGGAACCAGAACCGACAGCCCCGCCGGCACTGCCAAAGGCAGAGGCCAGGCTTTAGCCTTGGCGCAGGGATCAGGCTTTCGGCTTTCAAGTGCTCGGCTCGTGAATTTCGCTTTCCATGCGGCCATTCCGTTCCCGTGATGTTGGCTCCTTTGATGTGCGTGCCAGTAAAACGAGGCTTGAGAAGCGTGCTAGCACAAGAGCAGACTTTTGATGGATGCAGTCTGCCAGGACGCTGAGATCGCCGAAGAGAAGCCAGTTCAACTAGCTGAGAGCGCTTGGAGTCTTCACTGCGACAAATTGAAGTGTCAGTGTCTCAAGACATGCGAACGGTCGGACCCTGACAAGTGGGCCTTGTTCTGAGCGATGCCGAGATGTGCGTGAGGGAGGCGCGGATACAGGCAGGGCATGTCAACCAACTGCGCTTTTGATGAGGCCTCGGTTTGTTTGTAAGATCTGTGTATCCCGCAACCGCGGATGCAGGACCAGTGTAGTGACTAGTGATGATTGCCTGGTGGGGCTGCGACATCTGAGCACAGAGTTTCTTACCTAGAACATGGGGATGACGTCGCAGGATTGTTCCCCGTCCGGCTCGCAAGACTGTACAGGGAGTTTGCAACGGCCGAGGAACCTTTTTGCCGTTGTGGGGCTCACGGACGCTGGATGGCTGGACGCGCTATTTTCGGTTCTGATCCTGCTTGCGAGCCTCGCAGCTATTTCGTTTACTTTAGGAGATCCTGTAGAATCGAGGAAGTGCTAGGGCAGTGTGAGGCATGCTGGATGTGGGGTCAGGATATGAAAGTGCAGAATCGTCATGCTCTCCTCCTCATGGCTATTCCCGTCCCTCGCCTCCTCCTCCTCATCATCTCTTGGCGCCTCCAGGTTTGGGTTTCATTTCATTTTTTGCAGAGTATCTGGGAGTCTGGATGCCACTCCTCTGAGGAATGTTGTTATGCAGACCTTGCCGCTCGGCATCTTCGCACTTGACTTGAGAAGAGGTCGCTTCCATACTGCTCTTGGCCGCCAGCCTCGCTTGATCTTTGCCTTCAGGGTCCAAGGGCCCAAACTTCTAGCCTGGCTCTAGACCGTGCGTTCCCATTGTGTGAGCCAAGAGACGCAACACTCACCCTGCACTTGCACCAAGCTTTCCACCTCTCAGAGCAGAGGTTCATCAACATTCTGTTTAACAAAAGCTTCCTTGGAGATCCGTTTGAGGACGGGGCGTCTGGGCTGGGGAGTCAAAACGAAGCACGAGTTCTAATGGGAATCTGGTTCAGGGTACTCTTTCAGACTGTATGGCAAGGCAGTGTTACATGCGGATCTCAGAGAGCCATCCAGTCCCAAATGCAACTCGGCTTGCTAGTCCATGGTGAAGCTCCCTGTCAGACCAACGTGAAGAACACGAGAATCTGGCGAACAAGCTTGGCACACTCCTTCAGGCAGCTTCGGGCAGGGTGAGCTTTGGAGATTGTTTGCCTGGGCCACGCTCGTTGATGCCACGTCTCTTTCAAGGGCTGCTGCTGTGCCACTGCCCATCACTGGCCCCGTTCATCGATGTTTCCCTTCGCCTGGCTCGAAAGGCACATCTGAATCTGTGTTCTCAGCTTTGGAAGAGCCGTGATGAGAGGTACATGGACCTGTCGCAGACGAGCCTTGTGACCCGCGTCTGCGATGAAGACAGCTCCCTCCTCGTTGCCTCCACGCAGGCCTGGCCATAAAAAGAGAGTAAAGATGAGTAAAGATAAGAGCGCAATCGAATACCCCTTCTCCCGCCATCTCCCGCCTTGCCCTCTGCTTTCCTTTACCTCCAGATCACCGCCCTGTGCCCAGCTGCTTTGCTCTGCGAGGCCAAGTTGCTCTCGGACATCAACAAGTTCCTTGCTGCACCCGCGCCTTTCCCAACTTGCCTTTCCCAATAGAAGCTTCCTCTTCGAAGTTCTCCTGCAGGAACTCTTAGAACTAAAGCTTGACTCACTATGCCGCTTCTGCAACGCGCAAGGTTCCTGGGAATACAAAAGACTGCCTTCGAAGCCACCTTCGATCAGCCAGGCCCAATTGGGCGGGTGCAGAGGGTACGGGTGTAGCCGTGTGGCGATGTACGTCAGAATGCGCTCCTGCCTCGAAATGCCTCGTGGGCGCCGGAAAGAATGCTTTAGCCTTGGCTGCAAGGTGTCACACTTTGCATGCTGTGCATCATCTTGTGGATTCTTGGCAGCATCGTCGGCTCCTGTCAGAAGAACCGGTGCCTGGTACAGCTCCCCCAATCACTGGAGTGCTCCAAAGCTTGTGTCCAACTGTGTCGCATTGACCTCCACCAAGACCTCCAAGAGGACTCAAAAGTACAGCAGGCATGCGGCACGATCACTCGACCAGGTCGCCTACGGAGTACTGTAGTTCTGCAGATGCAAGCCTGAGATACCGTACAGAAGGGGACAGCGTGCCTTGCATCGCTGGCCCAGGAATCTCTGCGTGTATCGTGAACTTCGAAACATTTGGCTGAACCTGCAGGCGGTGCTTTGATGCACGCAGCCTCAGCCAGGGGATACTAGAGACCGGGAGACAGCCCAGAAAGAGCGTGGGATATTGCGCCCTGTCGACCTTGGTCTTCTTTGGATTCGTGGGATATTGACCAGGCGGTGCTGCAGCTGCCGCGGGCACAATCTACGGAGCTCCACCAGGGAACCTTCCGAAGTCTCTCCTTCTGGCGGTTCCTCGGAGAGGATCCAGTGGCTGAAACTAGTTAGATCTAAGAAGCACCTGGTGCACCTTCCCGGCTCTTTGCATCCTGGTCTTCTCGGGAGAGTTGTCGCCAACTGCGAGCTTGCCATGCTTCTTGCATCGTGTTGCTTTCCAGATACATGCAACTCTCCATCTCACTCAGAAGCGCACCAAATTAGATTGCTGAATTCTAAGAACTCAGCAATGAAGTGGTTTGAATTTCGAGGTTTTCCATCATCGTGATGGCCTACATGCTTCGTGCTGCACTCGCAATTGCGCTGCTGGTCGGTGGAACGTTGCTGTGCTTCAGTTATGGTGCGTCAGCGGTGGATCTGAGTTTCAGCAGCAGATCTCTCTTGAAACACGAAAGCTAAAGCAAGGTACCAACCCGTTTCTGTTTCATCAAGCGTTGATGCAGCATGCTGCTACCACAGCTAAGGCATTTTGTTTGCTTCAGCCCTGCACCCCCATGTCATGAACATACCGTGAACCCATCGAGAGCTTTAGCCCACCTCGTAGAGCTCAGGCAGTGGCTGGGGCGCACCACCTCCATTGCAGCTTTGATTCTGATTGTCATGGCTTGGATGGCGATGATGGTGGTGGTGGTGAGTGCTGCTACGATAATGGACCAACTTTATCCAGTCTCAGCTTCGATTATAGGTTTCGATTATCGTAGTCTTTCAGCCTCCGGCGATGAGCTAGGTGGACCTGATCCTGAACGCCGTGGCTCTGAATGGCATCTTGGACATCGACGAGTTCCTCTTCGAGGCGGCTGTGTCGTGATTAGGGCGAAGTTCTCGATGGGCAATTCCCAAGCTGGGCTTCCTGCCAAAGCCCGGCCGGTCTGCCTGGGCAGACTTCAGCTCAAGCTAAAGTTTCGGGGTCTCAGATGGGGATCAGGGATGAGGGCGTGGGCGATCGGAGGTCTTCAGAAGATTTCAGAAGCCTCGAAGCCTGAAGGCTCAAGGGGGAAGGAGAATTGCAAAAGATGCTGCGTGGAGGCGATGGTGCCCACGAAGATCCAGTTGGCGATCCAAAAGCCACTGGGAGTCAGCGAGTTGCTGTAGTATCGGGTTAGGACATGAAGGCAGGCAAGCCGTGCTGCTAGTTTTGGGATCTCTGTTCAAGTTTGCCTGTTTTGAGAGCTGCCGAGCCGAGGCTTCAGCCGATACAGCTGAAATACACGAAAGGGAAGAGCCAGGCGGAGTCAGCCCTTTGGCGGCGCTTGAGTCCGGAATAGATCTGCTCCGAACTAGCGGATTGCTGAATGCGGCAGAAAGCAAGCGATCCCCAGGCATAGCCTGAAGCCTCCCTGCCAGAGGCTTTCAACTTCACGATGTTGCTCATAATGCTCTTGGTGCCTTACCTAGTGCTCATCGTGCCGCTGACCCAGAGACGCCGGGCAAAAAGAAGTGAATCCGAGGACATCTCGTTGCAAGGCTTGGAAGTTCGCCGGTTGTGGGGTTTGAGGCGCACATCCATCCCAGGAATGCTCGAAGTGAAGCGGGAGATGTGCTTCGGCATCCAGAACTTCGCTGCTCGGCTCGGGTCTTCGGAATGTCTTTGCACATTGTTGCGTGGGGGCGCGTGGAGGCTTTTGCCATCAGCAAAACAAGGCTAACTGCCGTGAGTGCCGTGCTGCTTTCAGCTGATCCATTGGGCTCAGAGCGATACGACTTTCCGGGCACCCCAGCCTGCAGCGCGTGTAGACAATCGCTTGCTCACCAGGCAAGGACTGATTGAGGTGATGAAATCTGGTTACAGTATCTCAACTCAAATCTGCGCCCGACTATCCCTTTATCCACCCTGAAGGCGGTACTCCAAAGGCAGTTGCTTAGGAGGCCTTCAAGTGACTTTCTTCAGCCGAGGTCGTCGCCTACAATTCCGATGCACCTTGCATGCTTGAGGGCTGCAAGCTCCAGCATCGAAGGGCTCGAACCACCTAGACTGGTTGAGACACAAAAAAGCCCATCTAGAGCGGAAGCAGCACATGACAGTCTTGCGTTCTGACCGCAATACACTGACTTCGAGCAGTGCTCGGCAGCAACCTGTAGTCTAACAGGTAGCTTTCAGGTCTACCCACGGATAATTCATGGCCGTTCTTGACGGTCTGGGCGATCCAGCCCCGGCATTTCGGTTCTGACACATTACCAATGGACGCCCGAGGGTAAGAATTTCGTATTGAATGGAAACAGAAGCAATGCTTCTGGAAATTTCAGTTCAGTTCAATCGCATGAGGTCGAGTCGAGAAGCTGTCGGGCATGCGAGCATAGCACCACGGAAGCTGCAGCCAAAGCCGTGATAGCTACCATGATAGCATGTCCCACTAATCAGAAGGCGTTGCAACACTTCGCCACGACATGCTGGCAACGATCAGAGGACGTCACAGTGACGCAGAGAACAGGGAAGGAGCCAGTGAAAGAGTGCTTCAGCATTCAAGGTCGGAATGGCCTACGGGCTCATGACCAACGAGAAGCGCTTCGTAAACGCGCTGACCTTGGCCGAGGTGGGAGCCTATGATTATGATAGGCGCTGGAGGCGTGTTTTTCAGCGGCGGTCAGCATTGGGCTCCTGCAAAGAATATACAAGGCATTGATTGATGACAATCATCGGCATTTTGTCAACATGCATCGAACTGCTTATTCCGTTTCCTAATTCGAAGAGATTTTCATGCAGACAGAAGATGTACCGATTGGTAAGTAGGTAATTAGGTGTTACCATTCAGTGCGGCCACTGTGCGCCGCGATGTTTCTCTGGGTTCCTCCAGATTTGCGGTATCCCTTGGATCCTGGTGTATCCCACGGCCCACAGCTGCATGAACCAGTATTCGGAACGCTTGCTCTACATAGGTGAATGCACCATGCGCTTGACTGTTTTCATTCCCACGACCTCGTCTTGATTATGAACTCATCGAAGAGGCATTGCGCGAGACCTTGTGGAGCAGGGGCATGCTTGATGACCGGAGCCTTGCTAGAAGTATCACCAAATAAACGCGAAGAAGCAGGAATGAAGTCTGCGGTTCTGATCGTTGCACTGGTCGCAGGAGGCCGTGAACGAATACAAGTTCAAGCTAGACGGGCCCTGGACGCCGGCGCTTCGGATACTGTGATAAAGCTTGATGGACCTTTTTTTCAGAATGTAAAACTGTTGCTTTGATATCTTACTGCAGAAGACTTTGTGGGGGATCGCTTGTTCATAGCCTACAGCGTGTGGCGGCAAAGCATGGAGCCGCAGCCTTCCTGTCAACTCACAAGCAGTAGCACTGAAGAGGTCCCCCAATCTTGCTAATCGCTGCATACTTTTCTTTTGCCCCCCTATATTCAGTACCTTCTGATCCAGAATCGCCGCCGGAGTCTCAGGCCCAGACTAAACTCAGCTGCATCCAGCACCCGGCTTGGCTCTCTGGGCTTGTAACTTCCAGATTCATGCAGGACTAGGGGGCTTGTATCGGGTTGATACAGGTGTGACCCAGGTGGTCACATTGGCTTCACCAGAGCTTCGGGATTTTGGGGTGTAGGGCTCGAAACGTAGGGAATTGCAAAAACGTCGGAGTGCAACCAAATGCTGGGCATCCCCCAAAGTGACCATGCGACTTGCAGTTTTTTCCTACGAGTGAATTACGCCTCAAAGCTCCATAAGTATGCTACGGCGTATCGACCTTCAACACATCAAATACCGCCGCCTGCATGCTGAACATCCACAGCAACCGAATGCCGCAGATGAGCCCTAAAGCTGACGTTTTCTTTGCGAAGCTAAAGTGTTATTTGCGATGCCGTCGTCGTCGACTGTGACTAGGCTGCTATGACTACTGCTACTACCACATCTAATACTGACAAAAATAGTTAACACAATCACGACACTAACCCCATTGCTTGTACTGCTACTGCCACTGCCTCTGCCACTACCACTATCACTGCCAGCACCATTGCTGCTGTTGCTGCTGCTACCACTACCACCACTACTACTACTACTACTACTACGACGACGACGAATACGACTACGACTACGACTACGACTACTACGACGACGACTGCTGCTACTACTTCTTCTACTACTACTACTACTGCTACTACTACTACTACTACTACTACTACTGCTCCTACTGCTGCGACGACGACGATGACGACTACTACTGCTACGACTACTACTCGCAGCAGCCGCCGTGCTGCTAGTTGAATAGCGGCGCTGGTAGACAGGATTCAGCATGAGAAGAGACGATCTGAAAAAGGTGAATACAAAGAGCACAGGTAGTACACGTGGCCGAGCGAAAGCAACAGCACCGATAATTTCCGTCCACATGGCTAGCGATTGAATACGAAACAGCTTGTTGCTGCCAGGGAATATGTGGAAATGTCCTTCGTCGAAGTCGTCGAAGTAGGTGCGACGACATTTGCAGAAATGTCTTTGCTGCTCAGTCGATGGTACTAGAATCGCCTGTTGTGTCTTGATTCATCTTGGTTTCCAGTGCATAGCATCGCCATCATCATCATCATCGTCACCATCATCATCATCGTCATCATCATCATCATTTTTCGTCTAATGGTGTTGATTATTCCCATCTTGCTGCCATTGTTGATGCTTGATCCTGCAAACTTTGTCAAGGGGCTTACTCCACTGAGGTGTCGGATGAACTCCCGCCTGCGCCCAATTTCATGCAGCTCCTTGGTCGATTCAAGCTGCTGGTATGTGCATTGTTTGCGTTGTCCCATTTTCTCTGTGTAACACGCGACCATATCCGTGCACACAATCCCCTAAGATAGGAACTAGCCTTCAAAGGCAGTTGTGTTTGTGTTGATGCTTCCTCGAAAGTGCATGGATGAACGGCAACCTCATGTACCTCGAAACAGTCATCAAGTCGCTGATGGCATTCGTTGTATAGCAGCATGTTGGTCGTTCCACAGAAATCGCACAGCTGAGGAGAACCATCATCGTCATCAGCATCATCACCAACGTTATCATTTTTAGCATGATGGCCGCACCACCCTCATCACTAGTGGAGTCGCAATCTCAATCAGAAACATCAACATCGTGCTACAACTTTCGTCGTCGGCTTGCTGTCGGTTCAGCCATCATGGTTTCAACACAATCATCCTGATAGGCTCGTGGAACGGAGTCAACTAGCAGGCGCTACGTTCTAGGCAGGCATTCTCAGAAGCTTATAAATTATAAATATGTCAGAAACTTCAAACGAAGTTCCAAACCTGTGCTGCTCATCATGATGATCATACGCATAGAGGTTCCACTTATGATGGTAATGCCAATGTGGTCGCTGCACCAGACACCACGATAGTCACTACTGGCATTGACCTCTGGCATGAGCCTTGGGCATGACCCCAATGCGCGCCCTAAATAGCAGGATCCTGGTACAAGGGAAATCTAAACAAGGCACCCCTCATTTAGACTGATTTTATGAAACTCCGTGTGGAGATTGCCGCGAAACTTGGAAACTCCAGATTGGGCCTCTACCCCCAACAGTTTGAATTCGGCCGCATCCGAAAGATGGCGGAGGAGGCGCCTCGACAGTGAATGCGTTGAGGTCGGAGCTCGTCTAGTCTTCACAGTCTTCTGAGTCTTCGTCTTCGCTTGGGGTTTCCCAAATCTTGAGGGCTTTTAGAAAGCTGTCCGGTCTTTTAACTGCGGAACTCTGCCCCTTGCGGCCTTGACTTTAGAGTTCGAAGTTCTGCTTCGTTAAGTTCGCCTCGGACAGTCGTATCTGACACAGCGTGCAAGCAGGTTGTGAGAATCTTGCAACGAGTAGATTTGAGAAGATGTCGGGGGTAGTTTTCTTTCTTTGCAAAACGACATGCTATTTGCTGCAGCTGGGAGCGAGTGGATTGCGGATTTTCAATCCGCTGCCCCTGACGAGGCTGCGTACTGGCCGGTGTGTTGGGAGCGAGATGTAGATCCATACGGCCCGGCGGAGAATGCCTCGGTGTTGGTTTCCATCGCGCCCCGCGGATTTATGCTCGAAAGCTTCATGGTTTGTTTAGTAACAGTGCGGCTGGTAGGACATGTAGCTGCTTGGGACGGTTGGTTCAACATAAAGCGTACATCTTCCTCTGTGAGCGAAGTTGCAGTCGACAGCCACCCAGGCAAAGGTCCTAGAGCCTTAGAGTCTTCCTGTCGCTTCCAGGCAATAAACATAAGTACAGGATTTTGGGGTTTAGACTGTCGGGTGTATGGGCCAAGGCACAGCCGAATGAGAGCCGCGGCATTCAACCTCGGCCTCGGCACCAATGTCACTCCCACCTGCGCCGAGCTGCTGGGCAGGGAGACAGAAACAGTGAAACAGCCAGGTAGCAAGTTTAATGCTTTGGGAGACATGGGGGCGGGTTGCAAGAAGTTTGATTCCTGGATTTGTTGCTCTAGAGGGCGGGCTTTGGCTCAGAAGAGTGGATGTATCATCACGAGGAGTCGCTGTGCTTGTGATGGTGAGATCGTTGTGGTTGTTCATAACAACGAAAATGTTGAACCAATCGTAACAACCAAGTAACCAAGGCATTACTAGCAAGCTAGACATAGGGAGCGAACCACCTCGTTCACCGTGTTTGTAATGCCTGCTTGCAACACGCTGGCGAACGAGCATGCCAGTTCTGTCATCTGCAGCAAGCCCCACAGGAGTCCCAACTACAATCGCCGCTCCCATAGATATGCTAACACCAATAGTAGAGCACGTGGAAGCTTGGCAGAAGCAACCTTGGCAGCAATGGTCGTCGCCTTCGCCGTGCAGCCTCGTCATCATCGCCGTAGTCGCAGTGGCGGTCGTCGATGTTGTTGTAGTAGCACTAGTACTAGAACTAGTACTCGTCGTCGTCGTAAAAGTCGAAGTACAGTAGTCTTCGTAATAGTCGTAGTAGTCGCAGTAGTCGTAGTCGTAGTAGCAGTAGTAGCAG